>KZ538460.1:12589-68913 GCA_000934665.2 Catajapyx aquilonaris | reverse complement strand
CCCCCCTTTTTCACGTGGTTATTTTTCAATGTCAATGTTACCAGAAAAAATGCGATCGAAAATGATAGATCCTCAATTAAACTGTTTAAGCACGTAAAAAACATGTCTCCCATGTTTTCAGGGTCGCTGATTTCGAATTTTAGGTGAACCCATGTGCATCTGTAAAAGGGCATTTCCACGCAAACACAAGACACACTGTCCATTCGTAACGCAGGTTTTGCAGCCATTTACTAGCATATTTTATTGTAACAATACGCACACATTGCATGAAATGGATTAAGCATGCAGTGCATGCATCCTGTCATTGTTATAATAAAATACAGTTGTGCACGTAGGCAAAACTTGTGTTACGAGCGGACGTATGCATCATGGAAATGCCCAAAAGCTCCCAAATGTGCCCATTCACTGTGTGCAGAGATACCACGTGAACTGTCGCCGACCCCCTCCCCCCCTCCCTCCATGACCAACCGTGGTATATCAGCATACCACCACCCCCCCTCCCCCTAAACCGGTCACGTGGTATTTGCACGACCCCTAAGTGGACATGCACCTGAAACCAACAAAAAAAATCCAGAAATTCTGCGACTCCCTTTTCACCCGGGGAAAACTCAGAACTATCTGTGAAGGGTAGGCAAACTTCCCAGCGCCATTTCGGTTGTAAAAAGTATCTTCACTCCTTATTGGCTGGGCAGACTGTTCCGAGCTCTGGGCGGTGACCGCTTGCCACCGGAGCCGTCTTTTCTTGCACCTGGTGGCTCACATTACCTCCGTTTAAACCATACATTTAAAAAAAATTTACACACACACTTAATGTTTGCAGAGAGAGTGGGCAGTCATATAGAATTATCTTGGATTTTTTCGATGGGTGGAAGCCGCCTAAAAAAAACCCACGTAGATGTCGCAATAGATGCCCACTGAAAAGGGTGGGTCCTCCTGGCCCATGAGGTCACTAAATATGGAACCTCGAGGATAATTACTGCAATTTATGCAAGGTATTTAAAGTGTGTCACAAGGTACAGAACTACTTGACCTGAGAGCTGTCTCTTGTCAAAATGCAACTAAATCGGCCAGGGGATATGACCCCACTCTATAGGCAAAATTGTGATGTGCATGGAAGTTGGCCAGTGCTGGAGCCTCATGTAAAAACCATGTAACTCAAGATACTGTGTTTTTACTTGTAGGCCACAATTGGACGGGTCTTTTCAAGCTCTATCCACTGGTACAAACCACGTCTCTCTAACTTGTTTTCCTGCCAAATTATTCAAGTTTTTCAAGTATGATTTATGCAAGCTCTGATGGCGGATCACGAACTTTGAGGTGCAATATCTCAAAATGGTCCAATCAGAGAGACATGGTTTTTACATGAGGCTCCAAGTGTCAGTCTCATTGTATGTCATATGGGCATTTTGTCAGTTGCAATCATGGGACAGTGGTGCAGCATGCCTCATGCTTCAAACTTAATTCGTTCCTGGAGATTGTTCAAACTCAAAATCAATTTTCTCCATAAGAAATCATGGAAAATGAAAGGGCGACACAGTGGCAGAGTGGTTAGCACCGCAACCTTCCACCTCTCAGGTCCCGAGTTCGACCCCCGGATCGGACGGAGGATACATATGTGGATAGAGTTTCTATGGGTTCTCTCCGTGTTCGCGTGGGTTTTCCCGTTTCCTCCCGCTATCAAAATCCATCACAGCAAGGCAATGATTAAAGGCGGTCAATTAAAAGATGATTCCCTATAAAGCCCAGGGAGGCTTATCATGGGGTATCCATTATTATTTATTATTATTATTTTTTTTATTTTATTTTATTTATTTTTTTTAAATGGAAAATGAATTAATCCATTCCCAGACCCTAAACGATACCCATTTGAGATAAACATTAACCAAAAATGCAACCATTACACAATTAAATTCCCTAAATAATAAATTAAAACATGAAAAAATAAGTAAAATATGTAAATACTGAATTTATTGAATGAAATTTGTGCATTTACTGTACTAGTTAGTGAGAAGTGGTGATGACCCTTGTGGAAAGGAAGGGAAAGGTTAGCCTAGTGTTTGGAAGGAGAGTCCACTTCTATTATACAGTAGGCCTATATGACCAATCCCACCAAAAATAAAGCAATAAAAGTCACAGAAATCATATGAGTTCACGTAGCAAGAGATCCTTTCACAGCGAGAGACAACATGTGGCGTTTACACAGGGAGAGTATTTTTCATTGCATTCGTAGTTACTCCTGATCGAATTTCTCGCGAATCGTGCGTTAGAACACTGAAACGTTCGAAGTTAGGGGCGTTCGAAGTACGAGGTTCCACTGTACGTGGAAGAACACTTAGTGCAATATGTTAAATCTAGAAGGTTTACGAAGATGACAAATCAATGTGCACCATGGCAAGGCTGCCTCACATGTCGCAGGTCACCATTGGTGACATCATTCGTCAGTATGTGGACTGGGGCACTATGAAAACCACCCGTCAACCCAAATCAAGGACTGACAACAGCTTAAAGAAACTGATCCAGAGAGGCAGGAGACTGACCGAATTTTATCGCGCCCAAAACGTGCCCCACTTAACGGATGCTATTTTGTATCTCACTGTACATGTGTCATTCCAACCTGGATTCCCACGTGCCGCATACCCATCTCGCATTGGGGCACTCCCTATATAACCAGCTGCCAACCAACACTCGAGGCTTAGTAGCCAGGAGAATATCCTGGTCAACAGTCACTCCTCTCCGGAGGTTACCTACCCATACCTGGTTATCCTTGTTACCTCTCTGGTTACCTTAAATCCCTCCTTAACCTTGTTATCCATACGTACTCATTTGCTTGCAAATAAACTCACTGTGCTTGAACCAACCCATCTCGCTTTTTCTTCAGTGTGTGTACCCAGCCGCTCGGGTCACAAGACAAACAACAATCTTTAATTGTGTTTTCAGAGGAATTGCTACCACCAAGCTACCACGAATTCTGCAAATGAATGTAAAAAAACATTGTTTTGAGGATAGAGCACCATGTGAGTGATCCATTAAGTGGCATTTAACATTTCACTATTCATCTGTTGTGCTTTTGTGGAAGCAATTGAGCATAGGAGGGCATTGTTATTTTATCATTATTTGGTCAATATTTTAGAACTGAATTTTTTTTATCATTTCTGATTGGCGAAATGTTCAGAAAATGTAACGGGAACTGACATTGTGTTACAAAAAATTTCTTGGGTCTCGGGAGCATATTCAACAGTCCTTATTTTTTGTAACAATGTACTGTACAAACAAGATGGAGCGCCTCTGCATTTCCATCTCCACGTCCCTGACTACCTGAATCCGCTATGCCTCAAAGGTGGATCGCGGCGGTCCACTGACAGCGATGCAGTGTTCCGGGCTTGGCCACCCCGTTGACCGGATTTGACGCCGTGTGATTTTTTTTGTGGGGGTACATTAAGCATGCAGTGTTTGTGCCACCCCTCCCGAGATCTTCGGCAGAACTGAAGCACCGCATCACTGCTGTTGTGGCTTCCATAACGCTGGACATGCTACAATGCACCGATTTCCGGTTAAACGCCTGCCGTGTCACACGTGGTGCTCATATTGAGGGTTTGTATGTATGTAAAAAAACTTTCAACCTTCCTCTATGCTATGAGATATGTACGGGAGTTGTACCTTGTATGTTGCATTTTCTAGAATTTTTTTACTTTGTAAACACCCTGTACTTTTTTATCTAGAAGACAAACTAAAAATCTATGGTAAGTTTGATTATTGTGATTAAACCTCAGTTAAAACAGCATACACTCTGTTCAGTAGTACATTAAAACCTAAAAAGGCCACAGCCGCCTCCTTCCTTCCCTATCCTATCCCAAAAAGCGAAAGTAAACATGTAAGCAAGAGTTCCAGACAAAACAAAAATCCCCCCTAAAGAGCGGACAAAGGCTGATAACGGGGTAAGATATTATATTATTATTATTATATTAGTACATTAAAACCTGTGAATAGCTCAATTTTGCAATACCTATGACCATTTTCGGATTATCCATGTTTCCGACGACACCCGTGCAGTCATTAGCTCGGAAAATTGGGAGTACTGTACAGTGTATTACTTCGTGAGTTATGAATTTTTCTTTTATTATAGCTCAAAGCGGAACACCCTGTATTTTGGATCACTTTTCTGCAGGCATGCAGATGCAAAGGGTTGGTGCTGATCCCCCACTTGCTGTGATCCATGCCAATGATGGGTGGAATTTTCGTCCCATTGCTGGTTACTGCTTTAGCAGTACCAGTGCCATGTCATTAGCAAGGATCAGCTATTTTCCCAAGTGGATATTAACAGACATTACATACTGCAGCAACAGCAGCCACAGATGACATGCAGTAATTTTAATTTCAACTTTTAATTCACCAATAATTTTGAGTCTCACATTGTGCACTAACCCTAATATTAAATGAATTTGATGATTGCAAAATACAGGTTTCACTGTGTGGCATCCCTTCAAATGAGGGTGTTATAATGGGCAAAGCAGTAACACATAATCATGGCATTTACATAAATACATAAGGGCATTTTTGCGGTAACTAACCAAGGTTCTGATGATTTTTAACAAACTTTCATTGAGATTTGCCATGCTTGTGGAAAACCTTTGGGGATTCTGTTTTTTCTATCGAGTTCCAGGTAGAGTGGACTGCATTTTGCCAGAAAACCGACACAAATGTACAGTACCTTTCGATAGTACCTGAAGAGAGATAACAAACACGGTAATGAACCAGGGTTTTGAGGACACTCATTTTTGCACTGTGTTACACTGCATAATAACTCTGCGAATTCTTAGTGGTTGTGAGGGCAGTATAGAGATGCGCTAGTCTAGAGAAGAAAGGTGCGAGGTAGTCATTGGTCACCTTGCCGTACTGGTATCTGCTTATATTTGCATCGTAGCGCAACAAAACACGTGGTAACGAACCAAAAAAGGTAACGAACCAATGCGTGCGATTTTCCACCAATGTAACTTTCAGAACCTTTTCACTGGTAATATTTTTGTGAGCTGTTTTGCCACTTCAGGAAATAACAGGATGCATTGGGACACCTGACCTGTCACCTGAGGATTCTCATGTATCGGTCGATTGAGATGGCTAGGTATGACCTGGTCATCTCTTGCCACCCCATCATGAGACAATGCAGCGATGAATGTGCTTGTTGGATGTAACCTAACAGTGCCTTTTCACATTGTTGTCGGATAATGGCGCAAGGAGAGGAGGTATAGGGTGTTATAGGCTCATTTTTGGAAGCTGAAACATGATTCATTAAATTCCTCGCAAAAAGTAACCCCCAATATGCTAGTATAAGGCGGTGTAGGGGCCTTCCCCTGGATTTATACAGTATAAGGGACAAACATATCTTCATTTATAGATATGTAGATGTAGACGATATAGATATAGATATGGTATACAGTATGCAACATGTCACTTAAGCCTAAAAATTCACAGAGTATCCTATTTTGCACCTTAACACAATAATTGAATCAGTTGTTTCGAAAAGGACTTAAGTCCAGATGGCCACACCATATTGATTTACAATTATTTTGCCACAAATACAGGGCCCTTACAGGTCAGCAGATAGTGCATTCGGCTCCAGGAGGATGCTATCCATAATATGTGCCTAACTGCTGACCTGTAAGGTCACTGTATTTGTGGCACAAAAATAAATTGTAAATCAATATGGTATACGGCAGTGTGGACTTAAGTCATTTTCGAAACAACTGATTCAATTATTCCTCACAGTAAAAGAGCACTTCGTGGAGTGTCTTGTTGTACAGGGTAGGGCAAAAGTCATGGGGGGATTAAAACGACGCAGCATGGCGTAAGTAACGCACAATTATATTTCAAAAAAATTACACTACACGGAGAAAGATATGCCATTTATGGATCAAGGTCCAAAAAAGTCACTTCTTGAAAACAACACCGGATAGATGTCCTCCATTGTGGGCAACACATTCCTCCAAGCTCCGGATGAAACCCTTCATAACGCGCTCCAGCATGTCCAGGGGAATGTTTCTCGCGGCGGTCTTACCTGATCCTTAAGATCAGCCAATGACCGAGGACTTGTGGCAGCCACCAAACTCTTCAGGTACACCCCCACAAGAAGAAGTTGGGGGTGGTCAGATCCGGCGACCGCGGAGGCCATGGAATGTCCCCAAATCTCAAAATGACCTGCCCGGGAAACACTTGACTTTTAATTTGTTTGGTGTTCGCCACAGGTCCTCAGTCATTGGCTGATCTTAAGGATCAGATAAGACACGCCGTAAGAAACATTCCCCTGGACATGCTGGAGCGCGTTATGAAGGGTTTTGTCCGGCGCTTGGAGGAATATGTGTTGCCCACAAAGGAGGACATCTATCCGGTGTTGTTTTCAAGAAGTGACTTTTTTGGACCTTGATCCATAAATGGCATATCTTTCTCCGTGTAGTGTAATTAAAAATATATATAATTGTTCGTTACTTACGCCATGCTGTGTCGTTTTAATCCGCCCATGACTTTTGCCCCACCCTGTATGTGTCTTTTTTTTGTACCGACTTATGAGAGACAGCCACTTACAATTGGACCACCCAAGAGCATTCAACTAATTTTAAAAATGGCCTTAGACTAGTGGATTTACTAATATAATACAGTGTAGTTTTAACTACACAGGTGGCCAGAATCAATGCAACAACTGTATATGCCAAGACACTAAAACTTCCTTTATATTTTTAGTCATTATGCATAGTATAATTCACTTATAATTTCATGCCATTTTATTCTGAAAATAAGTAACAGGAGTGTAGTTGAGACAAGAACAAACATCATAAGATTGGAGTGATTATGTGCTCCACTACTATAATTATAATGTACGTTTTAATTCCCTATTCCTCTCCCACTCCTCTCATCCTGGGCCAAAGCTTGGAGACACAGCTCTGCTGCCAACCAGATCATCTTGTGACATCCAATTATCTCCCTTATAGCATAATTCTTGCCCTTTTGTGCATTCATCCAAGAACAATGTTATCAGAAGCAATCATTATAATTGCACCCATTTACATATTACCACCCCCTATTCTGCATAAGTCTACTCATTGTTCTCAATTAAGGAGCAAGTCTTGCTAGAGTACTCTAGCAAGACTTGCTTAACTTCATTATCATCACACTGTGATTGACAACAGAGTCTCCTATCGACTTGGAAGCAGTTATCATCCTCCCTCCCTGCCTCATATACAAAGAATAATTATGTGGGATTTGCTTGTCAAGTTTTATTTTGACATATTATGGAAAAATAAACAGAAATATTGTTAATTTTTTCCATGAAACTCGTAAATTCGTCAAATTATATTATTCTCTTCGTCAAATAATTATTCTCTTTAAATGCCATTAGGCATAACAGGTTCAAATTTCAGCTCGATCAGACGATCCCAGCTAACCCTGGTATATCCCAGATACATCCTGACGACATAAAGTATATCGAAATCCAATATCCCTACGATGTCACGTTTTTGTACTTCTATGTCCTTAGGGCATCCTCCTGACATCATTTAGGGTACATGAACAGGACATGGCAGGATATTATAGGATATTATATGAGGATATACTGAGAAAGTTTTTTTTTTGTTCTTCATTCAGCTGTTGAAAAAAATACATAGGCATATACGTACCGTATAATATACATATTCTGAATAAATATATACTTATTTTAATTGAACCTCTTTGCAAACATGATCAGCACAGACATTTTAACTCCACTTTGGAATCTTTTGTTTAGTATGAGCTAGCCAATCGCTGATGGCTGCTTCGATATCTTTTTCAGTGGTTTCTGTTTTTTTTTTGTTTCTCTACACAGCTTCTGCAATACATAAAGAGATAGTTAATTTATAATCAGGTTAATATAAGAGCAGCAGTTAATCTGTAAGTATATAATTTGAAATGTTCACCTATGACCACATCATGCAGCTTCAGGTTGGAAAATACTCTTTTTTCCCTTGCCCCCAACACGAGAAAATTGAGATGCAAATTGAAATGTGAGTAAATTCCTCACCCCTCCCTCGCATCCAGATTTTTATTACCAAAATGTTCAACCAGGTACTACAATTCTTACGTAGATTTGAGATGAATTTCCCCTTGAAAGCTTTCCTACTTTGCCTTGCTTTTTTCTCCTATTTTTTCTTTTTTTAAAAAAATTCTCTTTTTCCAGCCTTCCCCACAACCATTAAAAACATGCTGGCGATCAAGGGGTTGGGAACAAAATCAACATTTCGTTCATAGAGTCGTACCATTCTTTATATGCAGTACTGGTACGTGTAGGTGTCAATTATTATGTTTTCTGGGGGAGACGGAGTGGCGCTGCTGTAACGTATGCGCCCACGGATGTTAAGGTCCCGGGTTCGATCCTAGCCCGGGAACACCCCCTTCATCTCGTGCAGAATTCAGGGTCACCTCTGGCTTCGTCTCGGGTGGTATTTCCTATAGACTAAACCACCCGGGGGAGTTCACTAAAAATGACCACAGCGTCAGACGCACTGCACCTTGCACATCACCTCCTGTCATCCTGCCCGTGGGCCCGGGCGATACACTAAATAGGCACCATGTACTATGTATACACCAACAGCTAATAATAAAGGTCCATGCGATAAACCCTGATGGGTGAAAGCATTACCCAACCAATTATTATTATTATGTTTTCTGAGATTATTGGAACATCAACGTTTTTTGGTTCCAGTAATCGCCAACCCAGCTAATACTTCCTTTACATAAGAGATACCCAAAATGACATCAAATTTGAAAATTTTAAAACATTTACCGGTACTTCTTTTTCCTCAAACCGAAACAAACTCTTCCATTTTGTTATATGCAAGGTTTTATTTTATACTTATCTCTTAACGAATATGCTACAAAAGGAACCGCTTCGCTGCAAATATCAGACCTCACTTTTTCAAATGCTTCTCTTTCCCGAAGTACGTCACGAATGGTAACACCATTCCGTGAGGCAGCCCCATAGGGATGGGAAATGTTGCCAGATTGCCGCGCTTCCTTGTTTTTTTTAGCTTTCCAGTCTTGGTTGGTGAATACATGGACAGTGCGGGATACTGGTGCACTTGTCTTAAAATAGAGATTATAGCATTATTGTAAATGGTCCATTTTGAAACACTAGTATCCATGATCAGCGCTGGATCAACCCATTTTTTGCAGGCTAGAACCTCACCCTGCAGGGAGGGAAGAAGGATCAAAGAGAGAAGGAAGATTAGAAGGATCAGGAAATTAAGTTGAAGTGGAGTATACATACTTGTACAATACTGAATAATTATTACAAAGAGACACTAGAGCAAAATTAAGTAAAATAATGACATTATAGGTGCAGTACAGTATTAAAAATTCACATAACAAAAACATACTGTAATGCACAGGGTTAATGATTACAAGATGAAGCTCTGAAGATGAGATTCCTAAAGATCAGAGATATTATTGACATATTTTGCAAAAACCACAGAATTGCTATTGGCTTGATACAAATTGTTATGAATGAAAATGAGCCAGCCTCAAGATTTGTCAATAATAAGCAATTAGTCCTTTTCTAAAATATTCCTCCACATAGGCTTCCCTTTCTTTACCAGTATGGTCCTTATTTCCATTTAAATTAGCTTGCAAATGTGTAAAACCAAATTGCTCGTTAATTTATGCCATACGTATGTCTTGAAAGTGGAAATAGACACAATATTACCGAATTGCATTCAAGCATCTCATGAATATATTTCTTGCATACACATGTATTATTATTGCACCTTTTTTTCTGTAACCAGAAAAATTCCCTGACAAATACAGTACACTTGACTGTTGATTTGCGGTTGTGCACCTTTAACGATAGCTCTTGACGATAGTAAAAGAATTTTGAAGTCATTTTTTACGAATAGGTATATTTTTTGCTGCTTTCCAGTGGACTATGAGTGGAATTTTCGTCATATTACTATAGTTACTGCAGCCGTTACTGCTAACTTAGCATGTACCATTGCACTACATGGGTAGTGTTAACCCTGGAACCGTGCCGTGCCTACGAGTATTACGGCAATAACCGTGCCGTGGGGTCTTTTCGGACCCCAACATATTTTAATTTTTATTAAATTGTGTATAATACTTTTCAATGTATTGACTATATGTACAATCATTCTTTGAACAATGCCTAAAATGATCGCTAATTCAAAATAAACCTGCACTTCCTGTTATATACTGTAAAAAAAATGGCAAAAGTTCATTGTAATTGTCATTTTAATGCATTTTAATTCCTTGGGGTCCTAAAAGACCCTACGGCACGGTTCCAGGGTTAAGTTAGAAGCATGGTTAGAAGTAACTAGTAGTACGACGAAAATTCCACCTCATATTTCCCCATTCCAATTCCCGCAATTCCCTCTCAGTAACAAAACACTTCTGAACCCCGCATAAATCGTACCTGATTTTTAAAAAACTAACAACATACATTCTTAGTAATAACTAATATGATCGCTAAAATTACGTCATGCAAGAGCGAGTGATAATATGTACGCGTATGTACGCAAGTATCCTGGTGGGTGTTCCTTGGTGATGTGAATAATGGCCGGCAGAGTGGGAGTACATGGGTGTGTTCAGGCGGCGTACAGTGTGATGATGGTGTGATGGCACGCAAGCGAAACGAACGGAGAACACGGAGAACAAGAAGAGCGAAAGTCCGTTACGGAAGGGTCGAAGGGAGAGAGGGGGTTGGGTGGGTGCTGGTGGGTGAGTTTTGAGGGGGCGGCCATGAAGTGTGAGCGCATGCGCAGTACAGCACTACAGCAGCAGCAGGCAGGAGTATCGGAGCTGGAAGCACCAGTGGAGTGCCATGGCGAATGGCATTTCGACAGTGTTATAGCCTGTGCCAGCCAGCTGAACTGGCGTTATCCCGTCCTACGATTGCATCCGTGATAGCCAGACATCAGCGCGAGTTCGATTGGAGTGTGTACTTTTGCTTAACCCAGGTGTGGACCTTTTAGAACACTGTTTCCCAGGGGTGGGTGTGGGGAAGAAAAGGTGGTGGTAGGGCTGGTGTGGGTTTCTGGAACGAGGGAACCCGGCGCCTTTAAACCAGCCGTGTTTCTTGGGAAAATGGCCGCCTGTGTTCTGTATCTTATGTCCAGCCCAAGTGCCTGAGAGCCCCTGCTGTTTTTTTGGAAGACATGTGTGACTCCTGTAAGGACTTGCTGGACCTTCTGCTGCAGAGTAAGTGGGGCATTTTGGGGATACTAGGATGGGATGGTGACTCTACATTTGACGTGGTTTCAGATGAGACCCAGCTAGCGCAGGACAGTGGTGACGAGGAGAAGCCGCTGCTGAAAAAGGAGCAGGTGGAGAAGGTATTCCTGTACCTGCAAGCATGGTCTCAAAGGTAATGGGATTCAATTTTTGTACACGTGTTCCTTTTCTTTACTTCAGAAGTGTGTTTTGTGAGAGCAGGTATAACTCCAATAGGTGAATGACTTTAGACTGTGGTGGCAAATACTAAGTAAATGTACTCATGGGTTTTGATGATGCGTTGGCAGTTTCGGTGTGTCACCCCATTGTTGATTACTGTTCTGCCCCAGCCTGAAGGCAGATTGATTTACTAAGAACACAACTTCACAGACTCTGCTTTGTGTCAAGTCTCATGAGTGTGGAAATACCTTTTCATGGTGCGAAACTGTCAATAAGGGGCAGTTTAGAAGCATGAATTGACCGCTTTTCTGCCAATTATATCCTAATATGCTGTTTTTCCAAGCTGAAAAATGCAAATGGGGTAAATTCATGGAACTGTCCATGACAGGAAGATCAGTAGGATCATGTACTACTGTGGGCCACATGGATGAGTCAGTTATGATTAAGCATGGTAGGAGAGGCAGGTTAGGTTAGTCTATAGATTAAAAATTTGGCATATGGCAGACAACATGTAATGCAGTGGGCAGGTTTGCACTCCCAAAAATCACTGAACAGCACCAGGCGAGAAATAGTTGACACACAAAAGGGTCGCATAGAATGCAGCTGTGTGTGCTACACCTTAAAAGGCACTTTATCAGTCTTTGACTTCTGCCAAAGACATCATGCATGGAGAAGCCACTAGCTCCAGCCACTGAGGATACACAAAAGAACGGGTCAGGGACGGTAGTATGTGGCTTTCCACTCTCTTAATGACTTAATTTGATCAATACTGATGTGTGAGGCCTACGACTACTGCAACTTTTCACAGTAACATGAATTACTACGTGACATTGGTTTTCAATAGACTCGCATTGTAAAATCAGCATTATGTACTCTTGACGTTAAAAGTTCTGACTGATGTCCTCACTCCCTCCAATATTAATATATCGGGAAGTATACTTCCATCACAACAAAATCTGAGCGTCGTTGCATTTAAAATGAATTTTGTACAATTTAATTTGGTTTAACAAGAGCATTTTAAATGAGGTACAGTACCATGTAAAAGTTTAGACCACTACCTACTAATATGAGGGCCGTTCCAAAATTATTTACAATTATTTCGTAGAATTATTCGTAGAATTCTCTGATAGGATGTGAAAAATCTTGACTGCTGATGACAATGCCGGCTTAAAACTATCCTTAACATTAAGCACCATTCTCTTACTACAGACCCACACAAATGGGAAAGCTGCACGTAGTATACTTGAGTTTCACAAAAATATTTAGTCAGCACAATGGTGTCACCACAACCATGCACATCTGAGGTTCAGTGATGGTTTGTGAATGTCATTAGGCTGAATTCTTGCAATATCTTGCACTTTTTGTAGCGCAATGCTGTATGTGTAATGTTGCACAGTTCTCTGACACATTAATAATGGAGAGGAAAAGTTCTTACTTGCATATCCGCAGTGTGCTGTGAAAAGCCCACGGTGGCAACACTATGCTGAAATGTCATTATTACAGGGGAGACGGAGTGGCGCCGTGGTAACGCGCGCGCCCACGGAAGTTAAGGTCCCGGGTTCAATCCCCACCCAGGGTTCCCACCTTCTTTCGTGCAGAGTTGGGCCATCTCTGGCTTCGTTTCGGGTGGCAATTTCCGATAGACTAAGCCACCCGGGGGAGTTCACAAAATGACCAATTAACGACAGCGCACATGCACTTTGCACATCCCCTCCTAACTACCTTGGAGTATACTAATAAGATTATTCTTAACTCGCTCCAAAAAACAAATACCAATGGTGGTAATCCACCACCCTCTATAGACCCAACAGGTCATCACGGGGTAAATCTTTAAAAAAAAGAAAAAAAAAGTCATTATTACAAGTAATGTTAACTGGTAGGATTAATGGCTTGATATTTGTGACTCTTGCTTCCTATGGCCAGCATGACATAACATACTGTATGGCTGGACCCTCTTAGGGGTGAAAAGGTATGTAGGATGCATTCTTAGGCAATCACATCTTGTCACCAGCCCCCCTCTGAATGATGTGAATGCCGTTTTTCTGATTAACTTCTACTGTTGATTCCACTCTTTCTTAAACACAAACTTTTTAGTCACTCTCTTCTCAACCCTCAAAATTGTAGCTTCCTCTATAGTCTATACCAACTAATAAATTTCAACTACCCCCTACTCGGACATTCTATCTTCCTCCCTGTTCGTTCTTCATAACAACCACAACAGTCTATTATTAACGCATCACAATTCCAAACAAGTGCAATCCATATGTGTAATAACTAGGACAAGTGTTGCTAGTACCTTCATATTGCACTAGGAAACACTGTGATTTTTGCAGGGAGAGTGTCTGGTGTATTTGAGATGGAGCGGTAGCTCAGCTCGTATTCCACAAGGAAATATTTGCCAACTTTTTAATTTCTGTTTGGAAGGAATATGTCACTCGTGATTTAGTCCACAAGTTTTGGTCTGCCTTGAGCTCTTAGGAAAAACCTACCTGAATCTGGCACAAACTACTGACTTGTGGAGGCCAAAAATGGCATAAATTCCATAGTAAATAATTGCCAGCGGTTCAAGCTATGTAGTACTTATTGTTAGTGATATAGAAACTTGATTTATGGAAATTGAATTCGTATTACCTTACATTTGCTATGCTTCTGTGTCCCTCACTTGCTCCTCAGTGCTATTCCTAACTCCTAACCATGGCTGAAAGACTGCTATGGAAACAGGCTTACTCCTAAGGCTTAAGTCAGACTTCAAAGCACCATGAGTCGGTAGTTGGAGTTAGAGTATGTCTGCCCAGTGAGATATGAGGCTGGATGTGAGTCTTTTAAACGAACACACGCCTGAAGCAGCTAACTCGGTCCAAAAAGAGTTCATTAATTTGAGTCGAATAAAGAAATGTCAAAAAAGGGCCTGCCGTCTCCATCTTTATGCTCGCGGGGGTACCTGGCAGGGAATTTGCATAATAATAGTTCACTGAATGAAATTACGTACGAGGTACTAAAGGATATTCAATGAATGGAATATACGTTCAACACTGAAACTAGGAAACATATTGGTTGCACAGGGATGATCAACAGACTCAGACAAATGGAAGGTGAGTGTTTAACTCTTGGAGATCGGCAGGCCGATGGCTGGGTTGTGTGACTTTAGATCAACACCACGTGCTTCCAGATGAAATGTAGGCATCTTTATTTTTTTTTAACAACAGAGGGCAACGTGTCTGTGACTTTGGCTTTCCATCTTGGCGGCGCACCAAGCAGATGGTTTCCGCCTAGGTAGGCAGGCTCTTCCCGCCCCTACTTTCAAAGCAGTGCATGTGCACCTGTTGGGTCGGGTTCGTTCGGGTGGGTTACTCCAAAATGTTTCAATCGTGTTATATTTATTGATTCAATTTGTAAATGAGGGGTATAGACTATCAGTCAGAGAAATTTGGCTGAGTTTTCATGATTTTTAACTTGAGAAATGTGGGTTTCAATATTGCTTTCCATCCATGCATGACACAGGATTATAGATTCAAAATGGTTATACACCAATGTTGACATAAGACTTGGAGCTTTTCAGAAAAAATTTGCATAATTTTAATTTTTTCTGAAAAACTCCAAGTCTTAGGTAATATTGGTGTATAACTTTCCTATATAATCTTTCATTGTAACATTGTTTTGGGGTCACAAGGACTTGACTAAAAAGTTTAAAAACTCCCGAAAAGGCTTGTTGGCTTTCTCGGTAGTACCTGCCATTGACTTGCCGGGCTCTGAGGGTTAATGAATGACATTGATGAATGGGAATATTGAGCATCACGTTATGAGAAATAGGGTATTAGGTATTACTGATGGTGCCTTGGTGCCAGCCTTGTGGGATTTACGGAAGGTGAGTCCACAATGATGAGGTGACCTTTGAACCCATGCAGACTTGGATTCGACCTGATGTAGTACACTGTTGGACATTAATCAAGGCATTTTCCGAAGTGGCAGAAGAAGGAATCTTGCTCGCCCTGCTTGCAGTATCCTTATCTTTGATTCCTTCTTCTGCTGCTTCGGAAAATGTTGCTAGCAGTAAGCCTCGATTAATGTCCAAACACTGTACCCAGCAGCTAATCTGTGACTTTTCAAGTGACCCCCTCCTTTCCCCATCAACAGGAAACTGGCCTAATAATTCCTCCATGATTTACGGTTGGAACACCAATCACTGTATATTGATGAAGTAAAATGTGCTTGTATATTATGAGCGACTTTTAGTTACACAGGACATATGATACAATGAATATTTGATTATGAGTACAAGTTTGAACTTGTGCTTGAATACCTGTGCATGGGCAATCATTGGTCACTTGCCCTGTGTTTTCATTCCATTGAGTCTCAGTTGCTTATGTATACGTAATTATTCATTTTGTGCTTCTTTCTCATAGGCAATGTTCCTGCTGCTTCAAGGACAGCAAAAATTTTGATCGCTTTCATCTGATTACACAAAGCCTTGTCTGCTTGGCTGTTGCTCAGCTAAAGGCCATTCCGGAGCAGCTTGGGAAGGCTGAGGATCGCAAGCTTCAGAAACTTGATGGAAGGGGAGATATTGGAAAGACTGATATAGCCAATAAGGATGAGAGAGAAAATAAGTTGAAAGAAGAGGAGAGTGAGTGTGGTGCCAAAGCAGGAGAAGTGTGGAGCTTGGAAGAAAAGGAGCGTTTGCTGCATTTGGTATCAAAAGTGTTTCTCCTCAATTTCCCCCTCTATGTGGCTTACAAGCATAGTGTGCACTCCAAGTATGACGAGGTATCCCAACAAGAGGCTTCCTCACTCAGCGTGTTCTGTGATATTCATGACCCTGAAATTCCTGTGTACCTCCTCCGTAATGTGTGCCTGTTCTGTAAAAGTGGGGGGATTCATGCCATGACTGCATGCTTTGAGGACCAGAATCCTGACATACTGCTAGTTTCCCTAGCCCATGCTATAGTTGGTGTGATATCCAACGTGAAGCTCTGGCTGAACTACAGATCTATCATTCAGCTGTTCATCCCCCTTCGCTCTAAAGTTTTACGATATATGTGCAAATTGGCTGACAAGGATCTCCGTGCCCCTGGAATCAAGAGTATGGCAGGTAAGAGCAATTTTCCAGTAAACAACATGCATATTATTGGTTTGGTTCCAATAATTGTGTTTCAATACAGAATTCATGTGGACTGCTGTCAAAGACCCCCTTGATGCTCCACTCACCTTTGATAAGGATGGACTGGACCTGGCCTTCAAGTACTTCACCAGCACAACCCTCACTATGCGATTGTCTGGTGTGTCTCAGATAAACAACCACATCAATATGTACAGTGAGCTATGTAACAATGAGGCTATCCTGGAGGCTGATGGTGTTGGGCGAAATCTGGCAGAGTGGTTGCTAAAAAACCAAGTCATTGAGCATATATTTGGCCCCAATCTGCATGTGGAGGTTATTCTTATTTTGTCTATTTTCTTTTCTCACTCATTTCCAAAGAATATGTGAGGAATGGGATTCTATTCTTAACAGGTTATCAAGCAAAGTCATGTGATCCTGAGCTTCTTAGCAATGGAAGGAAAAATAACAAATGATCACATTCATGTGATATGGCAATCTGCTCAGCTGAAGCATTGCAGTAAGCAAGTTTTTGACCTCTTACCTCCTCTGATCAAGAATCTGGAAGCTGGGCCACTTTTACATCTATATCAGCTTCTGTGTGCTCTGGAACCCAGGGAACATACAGAGCAGGTAAGGAATCGTTCTACAAGTTTGTACTTGTGCCAGCAATTTGAATTGGATTTAGTATCTTGATTGATTTTTTAAGAGTTTATACCTGGCATCATCTTTGATCAAATTGATCTGGACCAATGGGGACTCGTATTGCCAAATCCTTCGGGAGTCTCCCAACATGGCTCTTCTGAAAAGTCAGTCTGACAAGTTTAAAGGCTCAAGGCAAGAATATAGCAGTAGTGAGAATAGTGTGAGCATGGAAGCCAGTAATTCTGAAGAAGAAGAGGAGGAAGATGAAGAAGAGGAAGAAGAGCAGGTGAGGATGGTCATAAGGCCTCGATTAGGGTGGGCTGTGTAATGTTGTTAAGTATTACATAAGACTAGTTTAGAGTTCTTTACTTTTGTGTGTTCACTGGTCTAGAATCGCCCAATTCCATATATTTTTGCAGGTTTGACTCTCAAAATGTATTAACAAATATCTTTAGCAGCTTTCATGCTGCAAATTCACTATGAAAACAAATAATATGACTTATGATGTGCACTGAATGGTTAGGTACTGCTGCTCTGGGCGGGCCTGATTTTTGACAAGAATATGGTGATCGCTTGCAACTAGTTACTGCAACAAATTGTGTAGATATGGCTACTTCACGTAACTGGTGGAAATAAACGTGTTAGCATCAAAAGTACTGGAAAAGTAGCATTGGTGTGATTGTGCATGCCAATCATAACGCAATGAAGCCACTCATAGCATAGGCAAGTGTTGGCAGAATTGTAGGCTATTGATGGCGAAATAGCTTCCTTCTGTAAGAATGCTTTTCAACTCATTTATGGGGATAAATTACCAAGAATGTTTTTTGAACAACATCAAAGAGCATTGTAATTATGTATACTATAGTCGGCCCAGCCTAACTTGCCGCTGACATCATTGTTCTGTTTACAGACTCCTAATCAATGGAAATCTGCCGAAAGCATCCCTGGAACCTCCCACTTTTCAAGTTTCCATGGAGATGCCCTCACACAGCAATAAGAGTAAACAGTGTCAACAAAAAGAACTCTATTTACTACCATTGTTGCATGAGGGCATCTCCATGAAAACTTGAAAAGTGGGAGGTTCCAGGGATGCTTTCGGCAGATTTCTGTTGACTATGTGTTGGTAAGCGAAACGATGACGTCAATGGCAAGGGTATCATACCAATTCGCCTGATGCACATTCGCCCGACACCTATCTAACAATACGTATCTGAATTCACTGAAAATGACCTTTCGATGTCACTCGAAGTAACTGGATCATACTTGAAAAGTGAAATTTCTTCTACTTTTCATCCTGCATGCCGACGGCTTCTTCGCTGTTCGCAGGTTGAAGCAGGAGGGATGCCTTGAACGGAAAACCCGCAAAAACTCTTGAAAATCTTACAGAACGGTGTCAAAAAGGTGCAATAGGCACTAATAGGTCATTTAGGTTCCAACACCCAAAATAGGCTATTTTAGGTTCTATAAAACTATGATTTTTGAGGTCCTCATATTATGAAAGGGATCAATATTTTGGTTCCTGTATTCTGCCTACGGAATACAAAGTAGGTAAAAACCTAGAAATTCGTTTTCTAGTAATGATTATCATGCTCAACATCCTGCTCTTTAGTTTTGTAAGATGAGCTGGTCCATCTGCCAGGTGATCTCCCTAGAATAGGGTGTTGTGTGTGTTGCTGTGTGGTTATATGGGCAGATGTCTGCTCACATTTCTTCCCTCTACATCTTTAACTTGTTTTGGACCAACGAATCTGCTGCGAGCAGGATAATACTCTAGTAAAAGGGAGGCGGAGTGGCGCTGCGGTAACGTACGTGCCCAGGGATGTTAAGGTCCTGGGTTCGATCCCAGCCCCGGGACACCCCCTTCATCTCGTGCAGAGTTTAGGTCGTCTCTGACTTCGTCTCGGGTGGAATGTCCAATAGACTTATCCACCCGGGGGAGTTCACAAAATGTACCCATATTAGTGCGCGCACTGCACTTTGCACATCCCCTCCTATCATCCTGCCCGTGGGCCCGGGTGCTTCAAAAATAGGTTCCAAATGTACACATATGACTAAATAAATGTCCATGTGATTTACCACCATTTGGGGGAAAGCACCACCCCAGGATTAATACACTAGTAAGAAATATCTAGTATATGGTGGAAAAGAGGGAAGGCCTATTAAGCTGCTTTTACATGCAGGGTCACCTCCATGAGTGCCTCCCCCACCTAGACAGGGTATTGTCTCTCCGCCATATTGGAGCTAAATCAGATAGGAAAAAACCATATGAAAAAAAAAACAGTTGAAAAAAACAAAAAAGAATCGCTTCCCAATTTCCTATCCTGCAGCATGCAATCTAGCTCCAATATGGCCGCCCCGTAAGGACTATGTGAAGACAATACCCTGGTTAGGGTGGGGGAGGCAACCATGTAGGGGACCCTGTTTACATGCACTGCGATTTATCAGTGATGTTGCAGCTATGAGACTAACAGTTTGGGCCGAAAATATAATGTTACCACCATTGTTACTTTCACTGATCTCTTACATGACTGATAAATCGCTCACATGTAAACATGGCTTTAAGCCAATCACTGCATATGCATAGGCAATTCTGTTGAATGTAGCATGTTGTTTCGGTGAATGTAATTTTAATGGAACATTATTTCTTTGAAGCAGCATGACAGCTCACAGCCTAGTGAGATAAATAGGACCCAGAGTGAAGCAAGTGAGGGCCCCATGTTTGGTGAAAGATTGCAGAAGAAGCAGAAATGCTTCAAAAAGTCACTACCAAAGGCAATTGAAGGTATTACTGGGATATTTTGTATCTGGATATATTCAATTGTCAATTCGTAGCAGTAATGTGTCCTTCATGGCAGAAGTGTTCAACTATGCATAATTTTTCACTGACCTGAGCTCTTATGACTATGATTTGCTTTGCAGAAGTCGGAAAGGATGAGTTTTCAGATGATTCGATAGAAGAGCCTAAAGGAGGCAACTCAGCCCCTGTTATTGAAAAAAAAATTGCAGGGAATGAACCAGATCAGTGAGTGTGAACTCAGCTTCTTAGATTTCGAGCTTGCTTTTGTCTCTGAAAGAAAACCTTAAAATTGGTCTATTGCTAGGAGTCTGCCTAAGGAGAAACGGGCATCTCCAGAACTTACAAAACTCGCTGGAGAGACTGAAGCCAAGAGCTGCGTTGAGACAGCATGCAGTGATAGCGATGCTGATGCAGAAAAGTCTGGGGGAGAGGAGGCATCCAAACCCGCTAGGAGAAAAGTGCTGAGAAAGAGGAAACGCTTAAAAGGTGTGGATTATTGTTTATGAACAATTGTTGTTCAGGTGTTATTATTATTGCTGTTCCTGTCTAGTTACAAAAGCCAAGAATGATCCACCAATTGGGAAAATGGCAATTACCAACTTGTCTGAACAACTGATCCGTGAGAAGGCAGATGCTGCCATAGATGTGGAGGTAGTGAAAGATGAAGGCAAGGATCAAACCAAAAAGGAAGTGATTCAGGTTGATGATGCAGACCAAGCTGTTCCTAATGTTGTTCTGAGGCATGGAGAAAATGAATTCATGCCCATGCTGGAGCAGTCACAAGACAGCTCCCAAGAAACTCCTCAGGGTGCGGTCATTACGGAATTGGCTAGCCTGGTTCGTTTCAGCAGCTCGGGCGAAGTTACTCCATTAATAAGGCCTTTTCATCAGTCGCGGCGGTAAGGGTTGTGTGTGTTCTCTTTCCAAGATTGGAATGCAATAGTGGCCAATTTTTAGGGAACTGTTGGAGGATGCTGGAAGTGGTGAAGAAGGAAGCTATTCATCCAGGATGAGCAACAAGTCTGATAAGAATATGGCAGACTTTGATGGTGAGGAGTCAGGGTGTGACGATGAGCTGGCACAATTGGCTGCCCATGCCCAGGTAAGTAGTGCATGATTTTGGAACACCATGTGTGGCTTCCAACAAGCGTGTGCTTGGCTCCAGTTGGCCGGAATGGCATCTATGTATCCGTCACGCTTCCACACCTCCTCCTCAAAGTTCAGGGAAGCTCTTCAGAGCTCGTCAAGGCTGTCTTCCCACTTCAAACTGGAGAATGTCTGCAAGCCTGGAAACACGCTGCTCTGGGACCTGCTTCAGGACAACCAAATTGTGAGTATTTTAGTGGTTGCACAAAGTGGAGAGTCACATATTGCTTTGTTCTGCAGATGCAACTGAGCGAAGGTTTGTCTCTGGAGGCAGAGAAAGCCCTGTGTAATCTGGTCTGCTTCAACACAGACAAGGTGATCCGAATGAAGTTCATTGAAGGCTGCTTGGAGAATTTGGCCCACAATCGATCAGTGGTGGTGTCGCTACGCCTTCTTCCAAAACTCTTTGCGTCATTCCAACAACTTAGAATGATGGACACACACGCCGTGACACTTTGGGCTGACAAGGAGATGGGCATGATGAATCTGTTTTTCAACAATTTGAAGACATATGTTGAGCAGGGTCCACGCTTGATGTGCTATTCCCATCAAGTGGAAGTGCAAGTTCGGTTGCAATTTTTAACTTCCGTGTTCAGCACTTTAGGCTCTCCCGAGAGTTTCCAACTGGATTTGGAACAGGTGGACGTGCTGTGGGCTTGTCTCGCAACAGACCACCAGTGTTCTGATGAGCTCTTCAGTTGGCTTCTCTCCCAGGCGAAGAACAAAGAACAACATGCTCTTGGTGTTGACTGCCTGAAACACCTTTACCTGCGCAAGCTTCCAAGTCTGCCCCCTGAGTCAATCAGCATGACAGGATTGACTCTCTTTCAGCAGTTGTTCAACTTAGCCCGCCTAGCCCAGTCCCATTCTGAGGGTGTCTTTTGGGAGGCAGATGCTGTTGGTATGGATCATCTCTGGCAGATAGCTGTCAGGGCCACCAACACAGGTTAGTGCTTTGCTTAAATATCTAACAATTTCAAAGGAATTAAAAAGATCCTAGCAAGTATGGTAGGAATCAGTAGGGCACCCATTTATCTTGTTCTGCTAAGATATTATGCAGTGCCTGTTAGAAAAATGCAAGCTAGAATTGCAAACCATGGAGTGTTAAGCTGAGATTTTAGGATCTGAGTGTTGTTAATTTGCAAAATTTTCCCAAATTTCTAATGGCCATATAAGGCACCAAGGACATGCAATAATTTTTACTTCAAATTTTATTGTTCTTGTGGAGATGATGCCCAATTTTTGGGTGACCAAAACTGACATGCAATGAACTTGATTAGGTAACCCATTGTACGCAATTGGAAGGGCTGCCATGCTGCAAAAAGGATTGCCCAAGCCATCACATGTTTTATTATTATACTTCAGCTTGTGAACCAGAATTAGTTCTTGTTATTTTGTTTCAGATGTTAGCATGACAGCTATTCAGTACCTGAACTGCTATTACATAGGAAAGCAGCTGGAGCATGAAGAGGAGTTTGTTAACCGTTGTATGGAGAGTCTGGCTGCTGCCACAAAGGATATCAGTGAAAATGAAGAGTCGAGTTTACTTAGGATACATCGAGCTCTTGTTCTGCTCAAGTCACATTTGGAAACCTTTCGCAGAAGGTGAAGTGAAATCTTTTAACTTGTGGGTGTCAAGTTACTTTGGAGGGGGCCTGTTTTTTGTCTACAACTCAGCTCCAATTAACCCACTTGCACCTGTGTCCCCTGCCCAAAAATCCTTATCCTTACCCAATGTCCTTGATTCCCTGCACCGGAGCTCGAATAAAATGGAAAAATATCACAGAAAATATGGTGGTGTCCCACCCCCCGAAGGGAGCTAAGGGCTCTAGCACGAGGTAGCAAGATTAAATAAATAAATAAATAAATAAATACATAAATAATAATAATAATAATAATAATAATAAATAGTGGACAAGTTTCCACTATATTAGACACGGAATTCATGTCCTCTGAATACACCTGTTCCTAGAAAAAATTCCACAATGAACAGGATTTTACTATACTAAGGGCCCATTACGGACAGGTTTCACTGTAGTTTGTAATTTGAAGGAAGTGTCACACCTGCTTTTTGCTGATGTTACATGGATATTTTCTGGTAACCCACCCCCCTAGAAATGGCCTATCGGCCAGATAACGGGGTACAGGAAAAAAAAAAAAAAAACATTGATATTTTCTGCATTTCTTGGCTAATCATAGTTCATAACTACTGTAAGGTGCAGGCTGGTTGTAGGTCAGCTAGAGGGGGGTTACAATATGAGGTAATTACCTTGAATGTGCCAGAAAATTATTTCATAACAGGATTTTATTTTGGTTTGTAGTTGTCCCAACATGAGGGGTTTATGGCTAACAAACCTCTCCCCCAAGCTTACACCTTGCGGTTTTACAGACCATATTGAATTGTGTCAAATGTCCATAATTGACATTTGGGCTTTTTCCCACTTCTGTTGCATTTCTTCAATGTCATCTTCCAAAAAGCACCTGCAATAAGTACTTCAAGCCTACATTTTTTACTAAGAAAACTATATGATGCGAGCTAGAGCCCAAAAGACCTGCTGAGTACAATTTTTGGTTTAAAACCATTATCAAGTGACATTATCAAGTAGCCAGTGTTGCTGTCCTGGGTGACTCCTTCACATGTCAGCCATTTCTTGCCAGATGCTGTTTACAGATATTTTGCAGAAGTAGTTGTAAGCATCTGACCAGTGCTCCAGAAATATTTTTATCTGGTTATGTGAAACAGCAAGGAGAGTTACAAGTTTACTACCTCTGTCTTTCTCATCATTGCTGACTACCATAATAGAAATAACCATGAAGTAAATGAATGATAAAATGAGGAATAGTGCAATGCATGCCCCCTTATCACATAATGTGCTAGCTACCAAGTGACAAAAACTATTAAGTTCCTTCCACTAACCAAACCTTCCTATCCTAATATACTGAAATCCAATATACCCATTTTTCCAGGTACCCCTCAGTCCTACCAATCCTTTGACTGTGGCTCATCCATCACTCATTAGTATGTTCAACTTTGAAAATGGGCCGACTTTCTCAACAGACTCAGAAAACACGTCAGTTCTGCCCCCACAAAACTGACCCATTCTCATAGTTTTCCCCTGATACATCGAGCTGTGTGAATAGAACATGTTGGGACATATTGACTGCATTTACATGGGACTAAAAATCGGCCTGGCCCAGCCCCCCTAAGCAAGGCCGGTCTATGCAAAGCCTGCTCCCACTTTTGCCACTGCTACATGGGAGTAAACCGGTTTGCCTTGATTAGGCCGCCATAGCTAGGACGATTTTTAGTCCCATGTAAACTCACTCATTGTGCCTTATTTTATTACACGCACACAGTAAGTTAGTTATTATATTATAAATTTTAAGCATCAAGATTTTATAAAACTATTAGAATATTTTGGACATGAGGAGATTGTCAATGTCTTTGTTGTGTATTGGCGGCAAGAAGAAAGGACTCGTATGCTGAACTACCAGTTGTATTATTACAATGGTACAAAAATAGAGTGGAGGTCAGAGCCAACTGCTTAGCTAGGCTCACTCAATACACAGGGGAAGCAATTCTAAACAGTTGGGTAACAACTGACAACAATCAACAGTTCTGTCAACAATCTAGGCACATTCATGGCAGGACACAACAGTCTTGTATTCATTGGTTTGTGACATCACTATACTAGGGGCAAGATAACTCATGGGTTTTGGGCGTGGGTTGTGTCCTTGGCCCTGCCCCTTGCTGAGGTTTTTATATGGAATTAAGAACGATTGGTGGAGAAATATGGTGTTAGAACATACGCCCATGTCCTTTGAAATCGAATCCTGATTGGTCGACTGGTATAGGGGGCAGGGCTAATTATGGTTGCCATGGTCACAAGCCACCTCCCCAAACGCATGAGTTATCTTGCCCCTAGTGTACAATATTCTCCCTACGAGGACAGTACACTACTTGGTACTTTTCCGTTAACTGCACACCAGTAGTATAACAATAAGTTACCTGTAGGATGGTAGTCTAGGACCAGTGCCAGCCATTAGCAATAACTAACAAAGGGGGAGGCCATTCTGCAAACAATCAACTACTGGCATGCGGTTAACAGAAAAGTACCCACTACTTTCCAGATGTGTGTACCGAGTTAGCAGCATTTCAACTTTTTTATTCTTGCTTAACAATTGCCTACTTTTATAGGTATGCCTATCATCTCAGGAGGTGGGCTCTTGAAGGACAAGGTATTGGAAGTCATGCCCAACTAGTGGGTGAACGTGGTGCAGTCCCACTTCGGGTGATGGTTCAGCCAGCTGGAATGGCAGAGAAGGTAAGCCTGGAGCTATTGAGCTCGGACTATGTGGCAGATCTACGAGCAGAAGTGACAAAGTGGTGGGAGGCACTCCAGGCCAGCAAAAGCTGTGGAGTCCAAAGTTCTAGTACATCTGAAAAAGTCTCAGCTACACCTGTGTTAGGCTCACTGCTGACTGAGGGTCCCCTCCGCATGATCTCTCAGGGCCAAGAGCTAACGGCAGAATTTGATGAAAAAACTCTTGATGCTGCTGGATTTAAGGACCTACAAGTAAGTTAGCCCTTATAGGCCAGTCATTTTAAGTGAAAATTTTGAAGTAATTGTAATAGAAGTAAAGCAAGGTTTTTTAGACTGACAATTATCCCAAACAACATATCAAGAGTCTAGAAAAATCTAAGCATGGGAAAGCTGCCATCTTGCATTATTGTTGAAATCAGTAAAATGTGCACATTATTAATGTATATGGCTCTGATTTCTTTTAAATATAGTCTCTACATACCTGAGAAGTAATCTGTAATGCAATATCAGTTCCTGTTGCATTTTCTGAACATTATGCCAGTAAGAAACAAGAAAAAAATTATAGTTCTAAAATATTTACCAAAATAATGACAAAATGCTATGTTCTCATGTGAGGACATTAGGACTCAATGGTTACCACAAAGGCGGAATGAAGGAATGCTGAAATGAAAATGCCATTTAAAATGGATAAGGGCAATGCCACCCATAACGCACCAACAATCCCAGGCCGTTTTTGGGGATTGTGATGCCACCATGGCTGTATATGTGGCCTAATCGAAAAACTGCTACCACCATCGTGTGCAGCTCATGAATAATACAGGGTGGTCCAACTTCAAGTGTCGTTTTATAACGGCTATTAATAGAAGCGCTTTACGATTATCATAGCAGCCACGTGTAAAATGGCCCACTTCGGCGCCATCGAAAATATTAGCTGTGTTTCGTTTGCAGGCTTCCCCCTTGCATTACAGGTCCATGGTCCATCAGGTGCCTTGGGCGTATCATGCCAAACAAGGCCTGACAAAACAATTTACCAAAAGTGGTCCCCTCCAGCATCCAAGAATTTTTTAATCCGAGTCTGCTTATTGCCAAAGACTCCTGCAGATTGACGGCGGCGATCCCATCTATTCCCACCCGCCTGCCTGCTTGGCGAGACGGCATCTCAAGGCAATGGGACCGTGGCCTTGCGATGCCCTCTCACCAAGCAGGCGGGTGGGCGGGAGTTGAGCCATTCCCGCCGGCAATCTACAGGAGTCTTCGGCAATATGCAGACTCGGATTAAAAAATTCTTGGATGGTGGAGGGGTCCACTTTTGGTATATTCTTTAGTCAGACCTTTTTTGGCATGATACAAGGTAAGTACATGTTAATTTTCATCGGGAACCATACCATAGTTAAAGAGTTATTGAGGAATGTTTGGGTTTCCATTCGAGAGAATCACTCTGTATAATGTGTGTACCTGAGCAGACAGCAGTGGATTCATTGTATTGCCATGTGAGATGGCCAGGTGTGACACCTGATTAGGTACGTTCACACGGGCGCGAAATTCCTAGGAAAGTGCTGGAAAATAGATTCTACTAAATGTAGATTCCAAGTAATTTCCAACTTCCCAGTGACAGTAGTCCACACGAGCCAGGTTAAAACAGATGAAACGCGCCACCCGCGCCACCCAACAACGAGACGGGGGAAAAGAGCAGGGGGGGGGGGAGTGGAGGGGAGGGAAAGTCGGCATGCGCCCCTGAAGCGCATGCTCTCAGAAGTCACGTGACCCCACTTTCCATGTTGGAGTGAGATTCCTACTTTCTCCAACTAGGAATCTTTTCCAACTTGGGGCAGACTTTCCGAGTTTGTACTTTCCCGTTTGGACGGGTGACAAAACCTGGAATTCAACTTTCCAGACAATTTCCTAGGAATTTTGTGCTCGTGTGAACCCTATTGTCATCGCTGGCCACCCTGTCATGAGATATAATGCCATGAAGGCGGAATGTGTATGTAAGCTACTACAATGTATGTAGTCTATATGTTTGTATAAAATGGTCTATAAATTGGTATAACTTGCCCAACAAAGCATGCAGTGACTTCTGTCCATTACATTTGCAGTCAATGACAAATCTGCTTTATTATCTGCAAAATTAAAAGAGGATTCCATACTATTTGTAGATTCTGCAGGCAAATTACACATCTGGGATGAATTAGCAGGTATGAGTACCAGAAGTCTGTGGTACAATGTCTTTAAGGGGGCACTACAGTAAAAATCAAGGGTTTTGTGAAAAATCGCCAATAAAAAAACCATTAGAGACAAGAAGTTGGGACTTCATTTTCATGAATGTACATAAGTCAAAGACCTATTATCGCCTATAATTGAATTACGTGTGTGTGTCGAAGGGCCGCCAGGGCCACATGACGTCGCGCCACTGCGGGCACGATTGAGGGCGCTGGGGTCAACCTACAACCGTCAGATTTGACCTCAGACTTCCTTGAGCATGTAGTTTTCCTTTGACCTAGAATTATAATTTTTGAAATCGTTTTAGTTTTTTTTGACAATTTCAGAAAGATAACTACAAAATTAAGCAGTTTTCAGAAAACATTTAATGAAAGTAAAAATAGAAGTAGTTCGAGCAGGCTAATTCTTTTAGGCCAAATGATAGCGCCATGTTTGAGGATAATCTGGTGAAGTGGGAAGTCCATAGCTAAATTTTTGTGGACTGGGTGATGCCTGCCCTGTCCAAATCCGGCAAATTGAGCAAAACGCGTTTAAAGTTAAAAGATTCCGAAGGTCGTTGCCAGGAGTCGGCTCCCGACGCGCCAATTTTTTGAATTTCGGGACGCGTTCGCCGCGGGAAAAGACGCTTGATTTTTAAAAATTTATTTATTTATTTTTAATCGAATTTTTGAAGATTAATGACTGTATTGCCCCCTTAATAAGTCAAGTTAAAAATAAACAATATCAAACTCAAGAATGGCAGCATTGGAAATAAGAGAATGTTCTAGTTCATAATGTCCAAGTGTACTGAAATACTGAGATTTCCTTAGCCAGGAAAATAAACAACTTCTTTTTTAGTAGGAATTCATTTCATCAAGCGTAGCTATTCTTCTTTCAATATCCTTTGATTCAATGAGTATAATATTAATATTTGGATAAACTCTATGGTCAACTTCTGCAAATTCTCCAGCTGCATTTGGATCAAACTGTCTGGCATTGATGGCTTCTCAAACTCTACATTTTACCTTCAACGCTTCTCTCTCACTAAAAGTCACTGATTTAAACAAAAAATACACCCTTCTTTTTGCCTTTCCAATGCACTTATCTAGGACAGCTCTTACTTCCCTTCTTGCTTGAACTGCGACATTTGCTTTTTCGTCCGTTCCACTACTGTAAGTGCCACTTTACCAGCCGGGAAACAATAGTGACAGTGGCATCCAAGCGGAAACGTGACATACATGACAAAAATTAAATGGCTATAACAATGTTCATACAAAAATTACCTCACAATTTTTATTATTATTTGAAGGGTACTACTGTGTCTTGAGAAGGTAATTAATATCAACTTTTAGATTTTGGTACTCAGCTAAAAATTAAAAAAAGGTCTAAAAATTGTGACTTACACAACACACAAAGATGGTATTTAAACTGGCTAATTTTTATGCTGAATAAGTCATGGCAATGGAAAGATAAATATATAGTACAGTCATCCAGTTCTTATGTGATAGAAAATAATCACCGTTTACTGCATGAAAAACACTAGCTTACTTGTTGAATTATGAAGATCTTTATGGAGCCTTAGAACACAGATATTTGCACACCCGCCATATTGGAAATAAACAGTATTGTTAACTTGATTGTATGTGACAATTATCTAATATCTGTTCAAAAATAAAAAATGCACAATCTCAGCTTTCAGAAAATACCATAATATCATAGAAATTATTTAATTTAAAATCCGATCCTGATGTACACTTTTGCATAGAATTAGCCTATTGTAAATCTCACTTTCGGGGCCTTCCATAGTGACCTATGATCATTACTTCACAACCACGACCAAATCATCATATTCTACACTAGTGAAAGTATCTTCTGAGTAACTCATTTTTGACAAAAGGTGGACCCCCCATATAATTATTCGAAGGAAATTTCAGCCAGAAGTATAGCATTATATAATAATGTGTGTATTACTGATTTCAACACTAAATCCAAGATGGTGGCCAAACTTTCCCATGTTAAATTTTTTTTATACGTTTAGAGATGCGTTTACATGCAAGAGATTTGACGAGCGAAATCTTCGCCGAGGCTGAGTAACCCAAGTAACCAATATTGTTTGAGGCGAAAATCGATTGTTAATTTCAGCCTCGGCGAAGATTTCGCTCGTCAAATCGCTCGCATGTAAACTCATCTTGATATGTTGTTTGGAATAGTTTTCCGAGTTTTAAAAACCTTACTCTACTACTTTTACCATGTGTTTGATGTTTTGCCTTTTTTTCCCACCTGAAATGAGTGGACTCTTAACAGCAAAATGAGCAACTCCCTGCATGTGATATTTTCAGCTTGTCTTCATCTCCATGGGTGTGTCTCGACCACAAAAGAAAAGGGATGTTACAACTGTGGAGGTGCCATCTGTTCTTCCACCACCACCTCGAGAGTGCATTCCAATGAATTTATTACTCTGCCCTCAGTACTTTGAGCAGCTGTTTGGACTTATGCAGGCTCTTAGTTCCATGAAATCTCAGGACAAAGCTGGGGTGAGTGATTGAAGAGGAAAGTCTCATTTGAAGGTTCAACTTCAATTTATTTTATTTTATTTATTCAGAATGTCATCCTGCACACAAAGGCCCAAGTACTTTCACGACGAGTGTGGGACATTTTAATGCTTCTCCCAACAAGCCCCTCACTCCTGGAAGGCTTTCGGGATTTGGGACCAGGAAGCCAGACTCGTTTTGAGGATCTTCTCAACCCAGCCAGCCCCCAGAAACTGATGTATTCATTGTACATTGTGGAATCACTGGGCAGGCAAGCAAAGAAGACAGACATTTCTACGGTAAGTACAGAGAATACAATACTTTGCCTGCATTATTGACACTAGTTGTGACTCGACCCAGTGAATGTTGAAAATATAATAGTGTAAATAATAATAATAATAATGCAGTTAGTGCTTGACCTCCTTGAGAGGTATGTAGCACAGACCTTTATTATACCATTGAAGTACTATACATACTGGAACCTTGAACGAAGGCATGTTTTACATGTACATGGAAAACCCCTTGGGATTTCTACTCTTTATTTTAAAGTAACAAAGTATTTTTAAGAAGTAAGCTGATTTTTGAACAAAAGTGTTTCAAAAGTGATATGTGGGAAGGATTTGGGATGATCAGTAGTTTTGGAGTTTGGTTGTAGGAAAGATATTTCTAATTGAAGTTCCGATGAACTTTGAAAGAAAAATAAGAGTAACCAAATTTTTTAAATAAGCATAAAAGTGAGATGCATACTTCTGCTAATTCTCTACCTAGTCACCTTCCTGATTGAGGCACTTGTCATAACACGGCACCAGCTTTTGTATGCCTAATACAATCAATGCTCCCACCAAATGCAAGGTTCACTCTGTAATTAGATTTCTCCAAGCTGAAGGACACAACACAGTATAAATTCATAGGAAATCATGTATTCGACATGTATGAAGAAAAGTGCATAAGTGACTGTGCTGTGTAGAAATGGCGTCAGAATTTTCAAGAAAATGAAATGATGTCCGTGAAGAGGAAGGGCAGGAGAGAAAGTTTGTGGCAACTGAGTGTTGTTGAACAAATTGAGGAAGTGGTTTGAGAGTGCTTGTGGTTTGAAATTTCTTCCCTGTCTGCTTCCCTGAACTTTGCAGTCAGCTCTTTATGACAGGAAACCTGGGCTATTGTAAGCATTACGCAGAGTGAGTGTGATAACAATCAAGAGCTGAAAAAGTGTGATTCGTTGGCTTAGTACAGTACCCTCCATTAATGGCTATGCACAGACATCACCACCTGGCGGAAATAAGCAGCGGCGGCTGCGTCCAAAATACTGAGACAATTTAAGATATCTCGGTGGATTCAAATGCTTGCTACGAAGATGGATCATATACCGTATTACCTCTCATATTGCGGCACTGACTACAGTGTATTAAAAACTCCTGAATTCAACAGTGTAATGATAAGAGAAGAGTGATGCTGTTTACGTACACTTCCAAAAGTCCCCTATACAGCCGCACATTTAATAACAAGAGACCATTCATTCATTACACTCACAGCATATTCCCAAGATGGGGTTACCAGCGATGACCAGGAACAATCCACCTGGCCATTTCAAACATAGAACAAGAGACAGTAATATTATCGTACTAATAAGCATTATTGTGGTCCATGTAATAAACTGGTTCACAACTTCAGCGCATTGAGAGGAATTGCAATTTATAATCCATCTCATAGATGCATATGATATATCTATATGATCCATCTTCGTAGCAAGCGTTTGAATCCGCCGCGATATCTTGAGCGGTCTCGTGAGTAGTCTTGAGCTGTCCAAGTATTTTGGCCGCAGTCGCCGTGACTTATGTCCGCCAGGTGGCGATGTCTGTGCATAGCCATTAATGCAGGGTAGTGTACCCAGTAACTTTCTATGGGGAAGGCATACAAAAGATGGTGCTGCTTTATGACAAATGACTCAAATGGGATGTGACTATGTAGCAAAGTAGGATAAGAATGTATCTAACTTTTGTGAGTATTAAAAGTTTTTTAATCACATGTTTTTCATTCACAGCTCATCAGAACTTAATTAAAATTTAGCCGTCGTAGTTTTGCAATGTATTTTGAATGGGATGCAAGTTATTTGCATATTAATTCTGTCTTAACATAGGCTGGTGATGAAACAAGTTGGAGCAACATGTTCCTGATTCACGGAGGCCTGCAGCATTTGTTTGACATCTTTTTGTCAGGTAGTGTGTTTTGTTGGATGCATTTTATAAAATGTAAACCTTGAGTCATTGTTTATGTTATATTTGATTATAATTCTTGTAGGGATACTGCAAAGCCGTGAGGGGGATGACTGGAGTGAGTGGCAACAAGACTGTTTAGCATCTCTCCTGAAATTGTTGTGCCAGTATGGAGTAGCTCCAGAAGAAATGGACGTTGTCACAGATCAGCTGTATGACTTGAATGAAACATCCCGCAAGAAGACTAAACGCTACAGCAAGAGCAGCACTGAAAAGCTGCTTATACCAAGGCTGAATGAAGTGAGTTAAGACCTGTTCACACCGGCAGGTTCAAGCACAAAAACAAAATTTGATGAAAAGCACAAAATGGAGCACAAAATCAAACAAACTTTGGAATTATTCCAGAATTTTGAACTTCTCACAAATTGTGCCTGGCACAAAATGGAAATCCAAGATGGCCAACCATGGTGGACTTATAGCCAAAGGCTCCCCTAGAATGCATTTCTGTAATCGCCCACTTTTCAATACTCCACCAATGGGAATTTGGGAAATGGCAGAAATAGGGTTGCCAGTCCACAAGAGTGAAATTTTTGAAATAATGTTGTTACTTTATAAAACAGTTACATACAGAAGTACAGTCGAATCCTTCTATAACGAATTGAAGGGAACCAAATTTTCTTTCGTTATATAGAAAACGCATTTAAACTTCACTTTATTCGATGTTTAGGCGTTATATTAAGCCCTGGTAGCGGGAAAAATAGTTTAAAAACTCTTCTGTGCTAAATTAGATTATCTCAAAACACGGCTCAAAGGCGATAACAAAAAGCTACAGCAATTCGGCCGATCAGCTAACCCGCTGCACCGGCATAATATGCCCGCCATAATCTCCTGCAAGTAGTAGACCCAAGGGGGGAAAGAGGAAATGGGGGGAAAGATGATAAGGAAAGGTCAGACGCTTCCTCTTTGGTGCCATGCCGAAAACTGCTTCTGAGTGAAGTGTGCAGGAGTCGGACACTGACTGTGACTGAACAAACACCAGAGGACTGCACCAGATGCAGGCCAAAGCCCTTCGCCTTTTCCGCTTGAGCCCTCATCCCATCTTTTAGGCACATATGATCAGTCCGCGTCTGGGAATTCCGTTCCAAATGTGATTCATTTTGCTGCTCAAATTTCCGATGAATTTTCCCAGGTTTTAACCTCCTGCTGCCTTCCCTGGGGGGCCACGTGCTAGCAATAAATCCAGTGGGCAGCTCTGAGTCACTGTGCAACAGCCCTCCCCCCCTTCCCAGAGAATCCTTTCCCTTCCATTAGGACCCCAAATTATCAACTTTTGGACGGAATGTGTGAAAAAAGGTTGAATCCCAAACAGACAGAATGGTGATTTATGGCCCAATTTGCCAACTTACGCCCTTTTTCGGCCAAGAGGTGGAACTGGAGGAGCGAAAATTTTTTGTTATATGCGAACCGAAACCGAAAATACTTTCGTTAAAAGCGGATATTTTTGACATGGGTTTATATGGGATCTCTGACGGTCACAAATTTTCTTTCGTTATAAGCGGATTTTCGTTATATCCGGATTCGTTATAGAGGAATTTGACTATATAACATACCTCAGGCAAAAAACATGTTTAATTTTTTTTTTCTTTTTTTTTTCTTTTTTTCATTACCCCACGGGGGGAGTTATACTACTCCTTAGGGGGGGTGGGTTGCCACCTTTGGAATTGTTTTTGGAGCGAGTTTAAGAAGAATCTTAATTAGTATGCTCCAAGGGTGGGTGGGAGGGGATGTGCAAAGTGCAAGTGCAATGTCTCTAATCGTCATTTTGTGAACTCCCCCGGGTGGCTTAGTCTGCCGGAAATTGCCACCCGAAACGAAGCCAGAGATGGCCCAACTCTGCACGAAAGAAGGTGGGAACCCCGGGTGGGGATTGAACCCGGGACCTTAACTTCCGTGGCCGCGCGCGTTACCACGGCGCCACTCCGTCTCCCCAAAACATGTTTAATTTTGTTATCCAGTGTTATTGAAAAGTGGGAGGTTACAAAAGTGCATTCTAGGGGAGCCTTTGGCTAAATATCGGAATTATTTTGGCGATAATTCAAGTACAATTGATGGTTAAATTAAGCTAAACAATTTCCGGAGGCTAGGCTACAGTTTATCCGCACCTTAACAACACAGCTGGGGTTGGGCGGGCGGGGGCCTCCCGACGGTTGGCAACGGTGTGTCGCAAACAATCGGGTGCCTTGATACTGCTGCCAAATTCGAATGCCTTCACGGTTGCTATCGTGGTTGATATGTCTTGGCAAACCATAGTAGCATTTCTTGGTGGGTCGCACGTCTTGACGGAGTGTGTTCGATTAGCTCACCAGGTCGTGACAGAGTGTGTTTATGACCAACTACTGACATGAACACCTGGAAATTTGTCTTGCTGTGCCAAGGAGGCATGAAGGGCTTATGTCAATACGGCCCATTCGCTGAATAAATTAGGAAACAGTACCTTTGGGAGATTTTGATGTGATTATAGGAATAGCCCTTTGTGTTGGTGATGCTGTATGGCTTTTTGTTACCGCAACAGTACTGTCCATTGCTGTGGCCCTGCCAGGCATGGTACGTCGCTCGTGCGTGATGTTTTTAGTTTTTACGGAGCAATAGTGGAGCTGGGTGCTTATTGTGGGTTGGTATATGCCTACAATACGGTCCTCATTGTGCGCCGCAGGCCAAGGAATGTTATTGTGGCTTTGCCAAGCGCAAAGTTTACCTCCACACAGTCCGTTAAATCAACGAACGACATGATGACACTATCCGCCCACTTCCACCAGGCTCTCCCCTCCAATCTTGTCCACGACTCACTCTGCAGACATACTACTGCACATGCTCAGAAAACACGGCTGTTGTTACATCATGTCGTTTTTTAAGTTAACGAACTGCAGTAACCCTCATGGCGTTCAAATTTGCCACCTCCTTCATTATGACCATGGTCCCAGCACTCATCTGATCGGTTCGCATGGCAGGGGTAAGAAGACGCCCGTGTTGTCCTCTCCTGGGAACCAATTGTTTGCGACCCGTAGCCAACATGTTTGGAGCCCACCCCGTTGGCCCAACCCTGCCGCGTCGCTAGGTGCGGATAAACGATAGACTTTCCTTTCCGGACGGGGGTTTAGTTTAAATAAAATACATTCGGAACTTTGGGTACTCCCTTCTCCCATCCCATCGAGCTCTCATTTTTGTTTCTTTTTGTGAAAAGAACAAAAATTGTCCTGGTTGATACATGTGTTTATTTGTGCTGCACAAAACCGTCATGGAGACAAAAATTGTTCTGGCTTGCATTTTGTCCAGAACAAAAATTATGCCAGTGGAAACAGGGCTTTAGAGTGACTGCGACATTCAGTCACACGCTCATGCATGCCATCCTACTGTGCCATGTAAACAAAACATCATTGACAAAAATGCACCACAGTTATATGCTAATTAATCAGGACCATATTAGCTTCTGTACTTTCCAGCCATACTAATCCACATGTCTGAAACTTGTGCTTGTTTTCAGAAAATGTTGGCAATGATGGACGTACAAAATGTCATGCCACGACTTACAAGTATTTTGTACGAATCATCACTTCCAAGAGACCCTAATCATTACAAGACTGGCTTTTGGGGCCGAGCACAGGTGAGTACAGAACTTGTTAGTAAGTGTGTAGGCATGCAACAAAAGTGTGTTTTGGTCTAAAACATCATGGAGTGTTTTGTACCTTCAGGTAGTCCACTATGCCCTGGCCCTTCTGATCTCATGGGCTTATTGTTGTGAAGAGGTGCAACCGGCACTGTTTGCCTGCCCGAAGTTCCCTCTCTGGTTACATCGTCTGGTGCTGGAGGATCCTGAGCCTCCAGTTCGCCAGGAGACTTGCACCAGCCTCTATCGTCTGTGTCTTGGCTCCACCAATGATGGCAAAACAGGGACCAAGTTCATTGCACCCATGCTAAGTCACCTCCTGGAGTGCTTGCCAGCTGCCCAGAAAATGCGGCCACCAAAGCAATTAGAAACACCACATCACACAGCCGAGGAAGGCAAGGAGCCCTATGGACCAGCTTGCCGTGATTATTTTTGGCTGCTTTGCCGCTTGCTCGACAGTTTGGCACATGACCACCTAAAAGAGGGTATTGATGAGGCTCAGGGTTGCGTGGTTGATATCAACAGCCTGGTGAAGAGGCTAGCATGTGCAGTTGTTACCCACGAGTACTTTGAGACTAAGAACAGCACTGTAGAGGACAGTTGTTTAGTGGGCTTACTAAATGCTACTACCTTGGCCCTGAAGCACAACCCACCTTTTAAAGCCAGCAAAGAAGGCCAAGCTTTCTTACATCAGGTGACAATATACTGATTACTACAGGTTGGTGAAGAAAATAAAGAACTACTACAGGGCTTCTAGTGTAAGTTTGAAACAAGTGTTGGGCAATGTTAGTGCAAAACCCAATTACATATAGATTATGTATTGGTTCTCACATTAACTTCTTATTACATCAGCTGCAAACTTCGATTAGAAGCCCTGTGTCAGTACCTGTCTTTTCTTGGGCCAGCGTATATATATCGTGTTTTACTGAGTACTATTTTAGCATTGTGTTTGATTCCAGGTGTTTGATTGCCTATTTGCACTGCCAAGTCCCTACAAACGTTATCTGCCAAAGTGTAAATCCCAAATGTCGCGCTCTGCAGCATATGACCTGCTAGTTGAGATGGTCAAGGGTGCACCTGTGAATTATCATATACTCCATGGAAAACTTCTGGCACAGCACCAACCGAGTAAGTGATTGTTCCCAATTTCTGTTTTAATTTTCTGAAAATGTCTGGATATGTTGTGTATTGAAAAATCATACCTGCATGCTATAAATGGACTGCTGTCAGTGTGTTCTTCAACACCACTTGAGGTTGGATTCACCAAAAAAGACAAGTTGTTTGGATGGGAGGTTTATGTCCAAAAAGCTATTCCAACACCACTGAGGTTACTTTGCCTAAAGGGGCCATTTTTATAACTTTTTCTTCCCGTTTTTGGATGGCTGGGAGAAAAGTTAAGAAATTAAGAAAAAAATAGTACATGACCGCCAGGTACCAGCTATACGCGCCATCGCCTAGTTTTCCACTTACGCGTGCTCTGAAGATACAAACAAGATATTTTACAAGCAGTGACAGCTGTACTTACCTGTTTGTGGAAAATACTATGAATGTGTTGGGAACAATTTTCCTCCCATAGAAGTCCCTAAATAAATTTCCAAAAAGATAGCTGTAAAAACGCGAAATTCGAGTACTGCCGGCGAACTGTTGGGCTGATTTAATTATGAAATACGTTAAAATACAGGGTGGACCAACTTCAAGTGTCGTTTTATAACCGCTATTAATAGAAACGCTTTACGATTGACGTAGCAGCGACGTGTAAAATGGCCCACTTCGATGGCGCCGAAGTGGGACATTTTACACGTCGCTGCTACGTCATTGCAAAATCACTGCTATTAATCGCCGTTATAAAACGATGCTTGAAGTTGGTCCACCCTGTATACAGAATAACAACCTTGAGAACTGTGCCAGATGAATGTGCTGAAATCATCTTACTTTGTGAGGAATAAATAAATTTGTGGGTTTGCCGTAGTGTCAGGCAAGTCGCAGATAAGTATTGATTTATTTCTCGAAAAGTAAAATGATTTCAGAAAATGCATCTGGTATGGTTCTCAAGGTTGTTATTCCATATAATTTAACGTATATCGTAATTAAACCAGCCGAACAGTTTGCCAGTAGTACAGTGAAACCTGTGTATTACGGAATCTCACGGAACCCTAAAAAATTTCCTTACTGGACAGGTTTCCACTATATTCAGATCAAAGACGTCACTAACTTTTTTTGCTGGTGGGAAAGAGAGGAAAATGGGGAGAGGAAAAATAAGCACCTTACCTTCAATATGGTGCAAAATCAGTCTCACAACACACACAGTACACACTTTTTCCCGTGAAATTCTGTGCCTGTTGCGGAAACTTTCCAGCCACCCATTTGCCATACCACCTTTTTGGGCTATTTATTTTGCCTGCTCTTTTGGACCATCTGCCTGGACACAAGCAATACGTAGAACCTTTGTCAACCCCTTCTTCTTCCCCCCTGACATTTTAAAACTGGACCGAACAGTGAACTTGAAGGCAGGGCATCTACGAATCACAAGTCACAATCTTCTTGGCCTCCCAACAAGCCGCATCTCCGTTTGCCAACCAAAAATAGTCCCCTTTCCTCTGGAATATCTTCAAGGCCACTGGCCGATAGCAATTCCAGCAATTAGGATACACAGTATGGTAAAAGGACGGTCCAAAAGGGTTAGTCAGAGGCCTCCTGGGAGGGTCGGGAGTGAACCTGTCTGTAGTTTCTATTTTTGTGACTCACAGGAGATAATGTAAACCTTTTGATTTCCGTTATGAACAGGGATTTTCTTTGAAGGGAGACAAAAATCCCGCATTGGGCAGGTTACATAATCGTCAAAAAATACATTGCATGTCCTATACATGCGCCCGTTCCACCGAAGAGTAGTGTAGTGGTATGGTGTCCGACTGCTAATTGGAAGGTCCTGGGTTCGAATCCCGGAGGCCGGCGACCCTGATCATGGTTTTCTGTGGTTTCCCATGGTCATCGCAGGATAATTCTGGGGTCGTTACTGTAATTATAGGCCACAGCCGCTTCCTTCCTTACCTATCCTTGCCTCAATTCCGATGAAAAAGTATAGTAAAGATGGAAAGAGTTCCAGACAAAAAAAGTTTGGGAGAAATCCCCCCCTAATAAAGCCTAAAGGGCTGATAATGGGGTATCTATTATTATTATTATTATTATTATTATTATTATTATTATTATTATTATTATTATTATTATTACATGCGCCCGTTCCCAGAAAAAATTCTGCAATGGTTAGGTTTCCGCTAGGTCAGTGGTTCCCAACCTTTTCGTCATGACGCCCCCCTTTTCGTTTTCATCAAACACNCTCTCCCCCCCCTCCCCCCCCCCCAAATAAATTTCAGCAAGAGTTTCGTGAAAGAAATTTTTATAACTGAGGAATGAAAACCTGTAGAAAAGGGGGCAACAACGAAATTTTTTGGGGGGCTCATGGTCACAAAGTTTAGGTGAATGTAGCTGACAAAGTACAGTGGAATCTTCCTACACTGTAAGCACATCGGATACAAGCAAGGAGAAAAGTCGGTCCCTTCATATTTCCAGCAGCGCCAACCGGAAACATGTTACATTATTTTACGTATTTCTCATGGCCTCACGCCCCCCCTGAAATCCTCTCACGCCCCCCAGGTTGGGAACCACTGCGCTAGGTGATAGTGGATATAGCTGGCGGTCGAGTTCTCGTCACCTAGATTCTAGGCAGCTGGTAGTGAAGGGGTTAAGAATAGAAAAAAACTACCCTTTTGCATACAGGTTGAGAGTACTTTTCAAGTGAAGTTTAACCCTTTGTCTCCCATATACCCGATAATACCCGATTTGGTTGTATAAATAATACAACCAAACAAAATAATTTTTTTAAATTCACTGGTATAACCCCGACGGAAATTGGTTTCGCCGTAGACTTAAGAAATGTTCATGGTTTCTATGTTCATGAATATGTACACCACTCGCGTGATATTTTAAATGGCGTGACGTCATAGGCCAAAGGTTTCATTCATTTAAAACAACCTGAAACAAGCACTTACTGCACGAATGTAGATACACACAGCTCCCTGCCGCATATTGCCCAGTATGTGCACGTGCAGCTGAAAACCATTAAAAAATTACGAAATTCCACGACTTACTTTTTGCCAGGGAAAAAATCAGAACAATCTGTGAAGGGTAGGCAATCTCCCCCAGGGCCAGTTTGGTAGTAAAATATCCTCGCACCTAATTGGCCGGGAGGACTGCTCTGACCTCTGGGCATTGGCCGCTCGTCACCTGAGCCAGTTCTTTTTGCACCTGGTGGATCGCATTACTTCCTTTTAAACCGGACCTTTCGGATTTTTTAAACGGACACTGATGTTTTCATAATTCATCATAGAGACTGGGCAACCATATACGAGGGGTGTTCAAGTCATTCCCGGACTTTATTTTTTAACAAATCATACACAAGTGACACGTATGTCAAATTTATACCTCACCTTCCTTCAACTGTCTTGTATGTTCAGTCAAGGGCCAGTCTCCGTAAACAGTCATGTGAGAGAGCAAATAAAGATGGCGGCGGGTGGTGTCAGCGCAGTAGTGGGACAGTGCGTTATCATTAAGTTTCTGGTAGCGGAAGGCATCAAAGCATTGGACATTGTCACCAGACTGAGGGGACAGTATGGGGAGGATACCCTGAGCAGGTCGGTGGTGTACGAGTGGGCTGCACGCTTCAAAGGCGGCCGGAAAAGCGTGCTTGATGACCCGGGACATGTCGGGTCGGCACCGAGTGTGGTGACGCCAGCGAACATCAAGTGTGTGGAGGGTTTAGTGCTCAGTGACCGTCGCGTTACTGTTCGTGAACTTGTGCAGATGACAGGAATCAGTTGTGGCAGTGTTGAGACTATTCTGCATGAACACATTCACGTCACTCAGGTGTCTGCAAGGCATTATTCTGCTGCAGGACAATGCCCACCCCCACACAGCCCATATCACCAGTGACAAAATTCGCACACTCGGTTGAACCACTATTCCTCACCCACCATACAGCCCCAACCTCGCCCTCAGCGATTCCCACCTTTTCGGGCCTTTAAAAGAGCATTTGTCTGGACGGCGCTTCGAGACGAATGAGGCAGTGCAAGAAGCTGTCCTGGCATGGCTGAGGATGGGGGAACCCTCATTCTATGCTGCTGGGATATAAGTGCTTATACATGGGTGGGGAAAATGTTGTGCTGTTGCTGGGGACTATGTCGAGAAATGGCCAAGGTTTAACATCTGTGTCACATGTGTGTGATTTGTTAAAAATTAAAGTCCGGGAATGACTTGAACACCCCTTGTAGTATTTTATTGGCTTTTTTAGATGGGTAGAAGCGCTTTTAAAAAACCGCGTAGATGATGCAATAGGATGACGTCACCGTCTTGTGCATAGTATATGAGGTGGTTGATGCCCTCTCTCGATATGCAACGTAGGTTGGTATGTCTTTCAATGTTCAGCCCCCTCTTGTGCATGAATCGGGAGTGAAACCAATGGTGCCAGATCCAGTGATTTTCACCTAGGGCGCTCTTTTTAAACCCCCACTCGAACAGTGCGAAATCAAGCGGGAGGCAAAGGGTTAATATTTTGTGAGTGAGCTATTTCTTTTCCTTTCAATTGTTACTTGCGCTTCTGAAATTCATCGTAACACCCTCTGACAAAAGTTTCAGATTCTTCATTACCAGATACTCATCCACCATACCCATGGGACTATTGGCCACATGAAGATGGGCGCTCTGATTGTGGCTATGTAGGACTGACCAATCTGGGTGCTACCTGCTACATGGCATCTTGTATGCAGCACTTATACATGATGCCTCAAGCTCGAGCATCCATTTTGAAGGCCAAGTGCAACAAAGAGAGCAAGCATGAACAGACTCTTGGTGAACTTCAGAGGATGTTTGCATACCTGTTGGTAAGTGCCAAAGTGACATTTGCCTACCCTTACAGATTTATGAATGAAGTAGTGAGTAAATATTGTAGATTACTACACTTTGAGAGAGGTTTACGGACTGACCCAGCCTACGCCTGACACATCTTTTATACTTTGTTTTGTAGGAGAGTGAAAGGAAAGCCTACAATCCCAGAAGTTTTTGTAAGGTGTACACCATGGATCATCAACCACTTAATACTGGGGAACAAAAGGACATGGCTGAGTTCTTCATTGATCTAGTGTCCAAGCTGGAAGAAATGACTCCTGAACTGAAAAGTCTAGTCAAAAATTTGTTTGGAGGGGTACAGAGCAACAATGTCGTGTCACTAGTGAGTTTTCAACCTCTTTGTGGGTGGGCTGGGTGAAAGGAATGACGGGAAACAGGTTTCACTTGCCTCATCTTGCAGGACTGCCCTCATGTGAGTCGAACCCTTGAAGAGTTCTACACAGTGAGATGTCAAGTGGCTGACATGCGGAACTTGTATGAGTCATTAAATGAAGTCACAGTTAAGGATACTTTAGAAGGCGACAACATGTACACGTGCTCCCAGTGTGGAAAGAAAGTCCGAGCTGAAAAACGGTGAAAAAAGGTATGCCACTTTTTCTGGGCTGTACATTAATCAAACTTTACTCTTAGGGCGTGTTTCAAGAAATTGCCTCACATCCTCTGCTTCAACACCATGCGATATACCTTTAACATGGTAACAATGTTGAAGGAGAAGGTCAACACACACTTCTCATTTCCATTGCGGCTTGACATGTCAAGTTACATTGAGAAGCATCTAATGCCGCAGCAATACCAAGGTGAGTTAACGTGACAGTTGACTAGGGCTAAAAGTATACCTTGTCTGCTTATATTCAGAGGAAAAGATGAAAAGGGCCAAACAAGAGCGGGTACCAGGACAAGATGACAGTGAAACCGAGGAGTTTGGCTGCGAATATGATCTAATTGGAGTCACTGTTCACACGGGCACAGCTGATGGTGGCCACTACTACAGCTTCATCAGGGACCGTACTTCTCCTAATAAGGAATGGTTTTTGTTTAATGATGCAGAGGTTAAGCCATTTGACCCTAACCAGATTGCTGCTGAGTGCTTTGGAGGCGAGATGATGGTGAGCTAAACTTGGCCAGTTTTAGGAATTTTCTTCACATGCACATTTGAGTTCCATGTCATATTTACAATATAAAACACATCTGCAGCATGGCGAGGGATCTGTAGGGATTTTGCAGGACCACTTTACGACTTTACAGAGCAAGACATATGATTCTGTAACTGACAAGTTCATGGACTTCAGCTTTGAAAAAACCAACAGTGCATACATGTTGTTTTATGAGCGTTGCAACAAAGATGATGAACAGGGTGGCTCAAAGAATGAATCAGAAGTGGCCAGAGGACAGATTCAGGCACCTTTAGCACCACTAGAGCTGAGTAAGGAACTGGAAGATTGGATTTGGCAGGATAACATGCAGTTTCTAAGAGACAAGAACATTTTTGAACACACCTATTTTCAGTGAGTAGTCAAAACTCAGGGAAGGATAGGAAAGACAGGGAGATTAACCTGGTTGTGTTACAGCTTCATGTGGCAAATGTGTGGATATGTACCACAAACATTGGTGGGTCAGCAAGATGTAACAGTGATGGCTGCAAAGTTGTCCACCTCTTTCTTCTTGGAAACATTCATTCATGCCAAAGAAAAGGTGAGTGGCTTTGTGGTAACAAATTTGGGCTAAATGGTAAAATCACACAACTTCTCTTTGCAGCCGACAATGGTCCAATGGGTGGAGCTTCTTACCAAGCAGTTTAACGCATCGCAGGCAGCCTGTGAATGGTTTATGGACCACATGGCTGCAGATGAGTGGTGGCCTGTTCAGATCCTCATCAAGTGTCCCAATCAGATGGTTCGCCAGATGTTCCAGCGCTTGTGCATTCATGTTATTCAGAGGTTGAGGTAGGATGTGAAGGTGGACGCAGTTTGTTGCAAAAATGTTAATTTCTGTATACTTGTAGGTCCCTTCATGCTCCTCTGTATCTTAAACCTTCTGTGGCTGGCGATGATCCGGGTGGTCCAGTGCAGATCGGAGCGCAATCATGTGTGACCAGGTTCATACGCAAACTACTACTTTTGGTAAGCTTTGGAAGTCCACTACACAAGTTTCGGCTATACTCAGGGTTCATTATGGACAGTTTCACAGTAGTTATTAATTGTGTATGCTGTACATCACTTTAATCAGAGATGGAATTTTCCAGTTTTGGATTGCAAATATTGAATTCTAAAGAAATCGCTTTGATTTCAGATGGAGCAAGGTGCTAAGTCCCACATCAAGCACTTGACGGAATACTTTACATTTTTGCACGAATTCAGCAAAATGGGTGAAGAAGAGTGTCGCTTCCTTATTAGTGTGGAGGCCATTTCAAGGATGGTCAATTTCTACTTAGGACAAAAAAATCCTGATGTTGTGAGTGATAGGAGGGATGGAAAGGGGGGCGGGGAAGTGGGCCAGCCAAATGTACTTACTGGCGAGGCATTACTAAATATCTTGGTTATGTACGGATCTTTTGAGGGTGAGACCCTTGATCTGGAGTCAGTCAAAGTCATGCGCATGGTGCAGCTGATAGTATTAGAAATAGTTTGGGCGTATGAGAAAGTAGTGAAAAATTAAATCTTGTTCTCATCAAATTTCTACCTATCATGATGCCAATTTACATGTTTATTCCATTGTGCCATGCAGTATTTTCTGCATTAAGTGTAATTTTTTGTGGGTGATGACTTATCACCAGGGATGGAAAAAGAAGCGCTTCCTTCCAAGAAGCACTTCTTTTTTCCATGTGCAGGGATGGAAAAAGAACCGCTTCCTCCCAAAGAAGCGGTTCTTTTTCCATCCCTGCTTATCACTTAAATTTTGTTGAGACATGATGCTCATAATCAACATCTCCCTATACTTTTATCACTTGACAACATATACCTGGATGTGATGATAAAGCAGTTGGATTTTACAGGTTGAAGTTGTGAGCGAGGAGGAGGAGGAGGAGGAGGATGTGATATCGTTACCAACAGACAAGTACAAACCAGCGTCTTTGGACAAAATGATTACTCTTATAACAACACTAGTGGAGAAGTCTCGGAGGGAGGATCATCGCCTCCACCTCTCCACTAGTGATCTGAATGCTGTGGCTGGGGGAAAGGGCTTTCCTTTCCTCTACCAGCAGATTCGCGACAATATAAACTTACCACAAACTCGTAACTTGATATACAGCCTTTGTCGTTGGAATGACAAATTGGCAGTGCAGGTGGTCAACATGATGCTGCAAGCCATCACCAAACATTCAGAGGTATTAGGACACTACCACAGTTTACGTTTAACAACCTCTATGCTTGCTTTACTTTGCCTTGCATTTATCCTCAATGTTGTAACATTGAGGTTAACAAGCTGAAACTGTCAAGGAACACTTACTGGCAATCTTTATCTTCTACTGGTAGTAATATACAGGGTGTCCCATCCTTTTTGTCCGAACAGTTATCGGAAAATTGCGTGTAGCTGCTACTTTTTAAGCAGTGACTTGCAGCCAGTGATTTGTCGGAGGAATGGGGAATGGGGAAAAAGAGGGTCACACATCCCATGACATGTGTGACCCTCTTTTTTCCAGGCTTGACCCTCAATTTTCAGCGGGCAGCATGTATGCCACTTCTACCTACGATTCGCAGGGAATATTCCCCTTTCCTCCGAAAAATCACCGTTTGCGAGTCACTGCTTAAAAAGTAGCAGCTACAGGCAATTTTCTGATAACTGTTCGGACAAAAAGATGAGACACCCTATATATTTTCACATTCCAAACCATGGATGCATGAAATGCCTGGCAATTAAGTCGGGAGATAATTTCGTTGTAAATGATTTATTATATACTTAAAGTCTACAGGTCACATCTTCTCCACCTTGAACTTTGCAAGTACAAATATTATGTAATATCACGATATTAGGTGAAGTTATGAGTGTTCATTTACAGATGGACTAATGAATCTGTTTCACAGTGTGTGTTATTGGTCTCAGTTAGTTCCGGCACCGTTATCCTGGTCTTGAAGCACACACACACACCTCCTCGCCATGGGGCCTGTGCGAAGGGTTGCTTCAAGACCAGGATAAAGTGGCCTAAACTAACTGATCCCGATAGTACATGTAATTAATTTGAAGGAGAGAGAAAAAAACTGCAAAATATACTGTGTAAATAATTTTATGTAATGGGGAGTGCAACTATGTAGGATTGTAAATTGAGGAAAGATTAGACATAGGAACAGGTGACCTTTTCCTGAGATGCATTTAGATTTTGTGACCTTGTGTATTTGTAAAAGGCTGCACTCTGAAGGTCTTTCCGCAATCTTTTTGCACCAATGAACAAGGTTTTATTGAATTGTTCCCCACACTAAAAAGTGGACCAATTTAAGTTCAGAGAACTATCAAAGAACTCTGGAAAGTGTATTCTTATTGTGTTAAATGCCAATTGGCCGTGAGTGCCTTGTTCCTTGAGAGTTTCGTATGCTTACCTAAATGTGGTGGTAGTACCTGTACCATTAATTTTTGCAACAAGCTTTCTGATGGAAGAGCATTTGGGATAGGTCATTTTTTTTTCTTCTTTCTAATCAAGTTATGATCCCAGTTTTAAAAGCAGGGCGCCACTTGAATAGGTGCCTAGGCAAAATCACTTTTATTGGTGAGAAGGACTATACTGTATAAGTGTGAAATGATAACTTCATATATCCAGTGCTCTACCATGGCATGTGCACATGTACTGGTGTTGGAGCACAAGCTTGCTAAGCTCTGTTGTAGTAGGACTCACCCCTGCGTAACTTGCTGATTCTTTGTTTGTCTGTATTTGTTATTACAGTATATAAGGTGGTGTAATACTAAAGGTGTGCACTTCTTTGATGTAGGTTCCTTGAGACATCCTAAGACAAATTTACTCTCAGTTGATTTTGTCATTTTTGGCTCCATTATAAATATAACCACACCTGAAACTCCATGATGTGACTGTTGATCTTTGCTGGCTTGAATGCTTGGGCGGGAGAGAAAGGGTAAGGACAAGGAGCGGAAAACGCTTTTGTCCGCCTTGGCCTGTGAATGCCTTTACGTGAAGGTTTTCTTGCCTAATGAATATAATAATAATAATAATAATATAATATATAATAATTCTTGGGTAGTGCCTGACCCTATATAGGGTATGTGGCACGGACCTTTATTGTAACTTGTAGTACATAGACCATATTTTTGAAACGCCCGGGCCCACGGGCAGGATGACAGGAGGGGATGTGCAATGTCTTAATCGTGGCCATTTTTAGTGAAGTCCCCCGGGTGGTTTAGTCTATTGGAAATACCACCCGAAACGAAGCCAGAGATGACCCCGAACTCTGCACGAGATGAAGGGGGTGTTCCCGGGCTGGGATCGAACCCGGGACCTTAACATCCATGGGTGCATACGTTACCGCAGCACCACTCCGCCTCCCCAAGCCTAATGAATACAACACATATCATGGTCCACAACATGATTCTTGCCATTTCCCTTCTGCCGAAGCATTCAAGTCAGCTCAGACTGGCAGTAGTGTCGCAGGATTTCAAATGTGATTATCTTGGTCATGGAGCTGAAATTAATCAACTGGAGTAATTTTGTCTTAGAATATCCCAAGGAACCTGGATCTTAGATGAAATGCATACCTCTCTGTACAGATGCAACACTGGCATGCAATAATTTGCATTACATTCAGCACATTTCAGGTGTGGTTTGTACTTGGTTGTCTGGAGCACATGAGGTTTGGCTTTTGGTGCTTGCTTTTTTTTTTTCCATGTGTGTATGTGTTTATATGTTTCATGATTTAGCTTACATCCATATCACAGCAATAATGTCTTGTACTCCCCCATGCCTGTGGGCACCTTGAAGAGGAGAGAAGGTAAGTCAAGAAAGAAGAGAGGGGAAGCTGGTGAGGGGTTGCACAGGAAAGGTGTGCATGGGGAATACCAGTATGAGGCAGGAGAGTCCAGGATATTTCAGCAGATATGGATGCGAGCTAAATTATGAAACACACACCATATGTACATATTGGTAATACAACTTACATTTCTGTCCAGTGTCATTTTCCCATGCATGTTTTTTGTTGCAGAGTTGGCCTTGAGCATGTTTGTGGATGTATCCCTATTAACGTAGCATTAAAACTTTTCCAATATCATGAGTTATTTTTCTGTCTTATCCAGCTGAGTCAACCATTCTTCAAGTTGCTGACTCTGCTGACAGAGTTGGTGGCAGGTCCAGCAGGTCTGATTTGTTTCACTCAGTTGGTACTACAGAGAGTGTGGGAAGTGGCTGACTTCTGCCCCCAAGCCACCCTCGATTGGTTGGCAGTACAAGTGCCACGCAACAAACTGGCACATTCCTGGGTTCTCCAGAGCATGGATAACTGGGTGGAACATTTTCTCATCGCTCATGCCAATCAGCGAGTCCGAAATGGTGTGTTGAACTGCCTCATATCATATTGAGCAGGGGTACAAATTTATTATTTGGTGCAGCAAGTAGAGCATTCTAGTTTGCACTTACAAGTATAGACAACTAAATTGGTATCACTGTAGCCACCAACTACTGGTTAGTGAAAAGATCCTTGTATTTTGTAAGGTGCACCTGTAACACAGAATTCAGTGTGTGCTAACATGTACTACAGGGACACTGGAAGGCACTATACTTGACATTATTTGCTTGGTTATTTCCTACAGTTGCAATTGAAGCAACCTGCAGGTTGTCCTCATTATTTAGTCCTGTAGCCACATTGCAAATTACTTTTCTGTAAGGAGGCTTCACACAATGCCACCGGGTGGCATGCTGCCAATGTGCATGGCATCATATATCCCCTCCCTGGATGCCTGTGATGGAGGCATTGTGGAGTATACATGGTGTTTTGTAACCTGTGCAACAAATGCCTAGGGTGAACTCCTGGGCACCAGTGGATCACTTTATGTACAGGTGTCGTTTGGACTCTGCAACCTGAGATAATGGACTCTTTATTATGTACAGGGTGCCCCACTCGTTACTTTACGCGGCATTTCTTTAATAACTTTTGATACGAATGAAGATTATCGCAACGAAATTAGAACTGAACTAAACTCATTATGTGAGAAAGGAAATGGCATCACAACATGTGCTGGAAATGGCCACCATTTGCGTCCAGGTGGGCCTGAACAAAACGCTCCATATTTTGGAGGATCCTGGCCAGCATGGCACTGCCTGAATTTCTTGGATGTTTTCTTTCAAGGAGTTGATGGATTGTGGTTTGTTTTGGTGCACTCACCCTTTCAGGTAGCCCCATAAGAAGTAATCAGGCCGCGTCAGATTGGGCGACCTCGGTGGCCGAAGTCCCTTTGAAATGACTGTTGCCGACAAAGGACTGAATTTCGGCCATACTGATGTGTGGAAACAAACCACTATCCGGCGACACCTACTTGAAAGAAAACCACTTCCCAAAAAAATTCAGGCAGTGCCATGCTGGCCAGGACCTCCCAAAATATGGAGTGTTGTGTTCAGGGCTGCCTGGACGCAAATGGTGGCCACTTCCAGCACGTGTTGTGATGTCATTTCCTTTCTCACATATTGAGGTAAGTTCAGTTTAAATTTTGTCGACATTTGTGTTGAAGTTATTAAAGAAGTGCCGGGTAAAGTAGCAAGTGACACAACCTTTAGTCTAGCTTTCACTGGAAAATCTTCATGTTGCCGCACATGAGTCCTGCCTGTGTGTCTTGGCCGGACAATTCTGGATCACTATTGGTAACACTGACACATCACTTAAGAGTCACTTCTGGTCCACATGCAGTGTTTTACAGTGTTAATGACATCGGTGAGTGCCTGCAAAGTAATACCATGCAACATTTTACTTGGCGGGAGATGGCACGTGTGCACATAGACTTGTGTTAACCCTGGAACCGTGACGTCCCTGAAAGTTACGTTAACCGTGCTGTGGGGTCTTTTAGGACCCCACGCCATATTTCAATTTTTATTAATTTTTATAAATATAATAGCCTACTTTTCAATGTATTGACTATATACAAGCATTCTTTGAACAATGCCTAAAATGATAGCTAATTCAAAATAAACATGCACTTCCTGTTATACTCTTTTTTTAAAAATGGCAAACAGTTCATTGTAATTGTAATTTAATGCATTTTAATTCCTTTGGGGTCCGAAAAGACCCCACGTCACTGTTCCAGGGTTAAATGAAGAGGTTTACTTTCTTTGGTCCATTTCCTTGGTGATACATGTGACCCCCATGGGTGGGTTAACTGTTTGACCTTGTGGTACAGTTTCACCAAAATGGAGTGAACTGCAGGAATGGTGGGCGGTATGGAGATGTGGTGTGTAGGTATTGGGTTGGAGGGAGATGGCAATGGAGGGAAATGTAGGGAGGGCGAGTGGTTGGTAGGTTTTATTTATTTATTTTTATTCCACCTTCCCTCTGCAGCCAAATTATCCTCCACTCCAACCCCCCCCCCCTGTAGTTCACTTAATTTTGGTAAAACTGTACGCCAGAAGCTGCGTGGGCTAAAGTGACATGAACAAAAAAAAAAATCAGGGTGGCCATTAAATTTAATGTGGTTACCAAGTAATTTTAATTTAACCATCCTACCTGTAACAGTCACTAGCAAAGGTAGCATATATTTGGATGCACCCCATTAATCACTATTATCTCGCTAACGAGGTTTGGGAGACCAAACATGAAGTGATCCAGGGCACCATCATATATAGCTATGAAATAGGGAGGTAAGGAGCATACCTTGACCAATATAATAGTTTCATGTGTATAACTTGGCACGTGTTACATTAATTAGCAGGATCTGCTTCCAGTCAGTGTATTTTTCAATGAGGACTTCCTATACTACACCTAATTGGAAATAACCATAACTAGGCCTTTAAAAGTAATGCCTCTGCTGTCATGCTCCTGCTACCCTTGCATATTGTGGTTGTGATGGAATATCATGAACATAATTCTTACAGCTGCAGCCTATTTGCTGGTGTCCTTAGTGCCCAACATGCACTTCAGGCAGGGGTACCGAGCCACACGCAGTTTAGGAAGCCCTCACAAGGATCTCATTGTGTCTCCTGAAGCACAGATGGTACTTCACCAGATATATGATCTCCTCCTACGTCTCCTGAAGCCTGCCAAGCACTACACTGACATACCGTCACATGGAACAACAAAGCTGACGGCATACTTTGCATTGCTGACCTACTGTGTCGTCTCACGTACAGAAAAGCTAAAGGTGAGGTTTCCTGACAAAGATCCGAGGAAATGGAGGTCAGCCACTAAGCGCCTGTTGTGTACCCAAAGTGAGAGTCTCCTATTAACCCTAATTAGACGGGGGTATCATATGCAGATACGCTGGCTTTAAAAAATCTTGCTGACAAAACTATAGCGTTTTCCCACTATGTAACGTGGTTTCTGTGTGGCTTTTTCAATTTTCTCTCGCGTAAACAATCGCGAATTTTGGACTACAAAATCGTGCATAAATAAACCGGATTAACCAGATTAACTTGAATGAAATCATCTTTTTGCGGCCGCTAAAAAAAAAACTTTAAAAAAGAAAATCCGACCTTGGCCGGCAAATTTTTGGCATACATAATTGCCCCCAAACCTCCTCAAGAGATTCCACCCTAAAATTAGTGCAAAAGATAATTCAATCGTTTTAAAATAAATAAATAATGTTCGTAAATGCCAATTAGCGGCTGGCGGGTCACTGCGCAACTCCCGGCCGGCCTCCATCTGGATGGAGGGACGCATGCCCCGCGGGGTTTTGAACAGCTGTGGTGCGAGGGAGGTTTACACTCGGGAGTGGTGTATGTTTATCTCTGCAGCTCGCATGCTGGTCCTGGGACTTAATTCATGCCATGTGCTTATGTACTGCTTTGTTCAGCAGTCCCAAGGCTACATACCCATATACTACTTTTTGTCAAGCTGGCAGAGTGACAAAAAATTGGAGTAGGCGCTAAACAGGCCCCCTGCGCCACCTTGTTTTTTATGAAATTTACATCTCTGTATGATATGAGAGGAGGGTCACATAGATGGCCTCAGGATCAAGTCTGGACACTACGATCTTATTCACTGGTGTATTTACTTCTCGTCCCTCAAATGACAAAGCAGCCGAATTTTGTGCACATCCTTGCAAAAACACGAAAGACCACCTGTCTCATTAGGGTTAAGGCAGCGGTGCAGTAGGAAAAATACGGTAGGCGAGTTTTAATTTTTTTTGTCGTGAAACGCGCCGCTAATCGGAAAAATCACAAACTAGGTGCCTTGCGCAAAGGTTTGGCCTTTACAATGGTACCATACTTGATATGATTGCATTAAAATTGTGGACATACGGGCGCGGAAGTTTGCCCGACTTGGTCACGTTTCCTGCTGTCATATTATTCAAATAGGCTTTTTGGGAACACCATTTTCCTCTCACTTCAACTCAATGAGAAGGTTATTTCTAGGCCAAAAATGGAAAAAAGACGAACTAAGTGCCTTGCGCCAGATCATCTACTATTTTTTGGTGCAATTTTTGTGTCGATGACACCATTTTTATAGCCATACAGCTGCAGAAGTGTAGACATGTCGAATCCCCATATGCTGCCCATGCATAAGCAAGTTTGTTTGGGTCATCGTCAAGGGCTCCACATTGTTACCGTATTTTGGTACTGCGCCACCTTAAGGGGTTGCAGTAGCAAAAATACGGTAAACCAGATGGCTCTGCAGCTATATCTGTGGAAGTGAGCCTACCAATTGTTCGCACAACAATAGAAGGCAATTGTTGCCCTCTCTCCACCAATCCCAATTCCGTTGCCCTGCCGCCTTCTCCACCTTCCTGCTCAACATTTGAACCTTATAAGCTAGCCTCCAGTCTCATATCTCTCCCACAACAATCGGTGCCCCTGGCAATGACCCCAGCAAACTTGTTTATGCACGCAGCATATGGCTGCCAAAATGGTTCAATCAACACAGAAATTGCACCAAAAAAATGTGTTCTTGCGCAGGGCACCTAGTTCGTCTTTTTTCCATTTTCAGCCTAGAAATGACCTTTATGGCAAGTTGAAGTTAGCAGAAAATGGCCTTTCTGGAAAAAGTTCCCTAGATTAACATGGCGACAGGAATCATGTGAAAATCAGACACATTTGTGCAGCTGTATGTACACAATTTTAATGCAGTAATGTCAATCATGGTACCATTGTCAAGGCCAAACCTTTGTGCAGGGCACCAGCCTACTATCCTTTAAAAAGTTCAGTCCTCTGTCTTTGCGATTGCACCATTTAACTAGGCTATGCTTTGGAAAAATTTGTGTCATACATCATTTAAAAACCTGTTTAAAATACGTTTACTTATTGGTATATGAAACTAAATTCTCAGGTCCAGGCAATTGTTGCACTGCAACAAAGGAGAAAAAGTGCTGTTGCGGGGCTGACTTCTGCCGTGGTGCAAATTCGACAACTTATTTAAGTGACGTCCACTTGAGGGAAAATGCGTAATTTTTCTATGATGTTCCCACAACTATGTTGAAGTATTGTTTAAGAATTCACACTCATAGGAGGCATTGTTGTGTAGTTCTTGTCCTGACAATGTGACCTTCCAAACCTCCATTCAGAAATGCCTCAGGAACCTGGGAGAAGGACCAATGTGACGAACTTTTTATGGTAAAGCTCGAAATGTATGGATCTTGTACATTCGAAGTGATACAATGCAACAATCCAGTGAAAAGCAAACTCGCATTCCAACAATCCTGTGGGGTAGACCGCTCGCTTCAACTCCCGACTAAAGACCAGGAGGTGATTGGGTGGATTCACAGCAGAGTTGCCAGTTCACGAGGCTCGTCGGAAATACGTGATGATGATAAAGAGTGAGATAAATCCTTGGTGCTTGCATCCATCATTTTCGGCCATTGTCAAAGTTTCTTGATTTTTTTCCCTCCCAATGGTATTGCGCAATGTGGCTGAAACTTGATATGCAGCATTATGCAAAACGGATGCCAGTTTTGGAATCAGCACCACAGCTACCCTAAAATCGATCTGACCCTCAAGGCACCAAAATGTGCGTTCCCCAGTGCTATTAACAATTGAGTGGAGGTGCAGGAACAGGGTAGAAGCGGACAGGGCGCATCCATTCATGTCGACACTCGGCGCGACCTCTAAATATTTTCCAATTTCACTCTGATTTCGCACACACCCAGTACAGAAATGAAGGAACAGAATGAGCAGGATCCATCCCAGGATTTCCTAGTGTGAAAGCTGTGGACAGTGGTACAACGTGCGGGGAAAGCAAAAATTCGCAAAATTTCGGAACCTCAAGGTCATGGCGCGACCACTAAATATTATCCGATATTGCCCATATTTGGCAAAAGTTATTTTTTTGTCAAAAGGAAACTTTTCATGAGAATCCATGCTGACTTTTCAAACTCTCTTCACTTTTGGACCACCCTACTGTGCATATCATAACAGCTATAACTACATAATTATGCGCATCTACTCGGAGGGCGGAAGAAACGTAGCGATGACGTATACGGGATCAAAAGACTAGCCTATGCAAAATATTGCTTAGAATCCGATCTAACTAATTACTAAATTCCCAGAATTGAGCTAGACTTCATACAATCTCTATCATTGCGAATATAGCTTTTTCCAATATGGTCGCCGGAAGATGACATACGAAAAAGTGTGACAAAGCACTTGAGTATGTGATTTGTGTGTTGAATACTGGATTTTTTGATTGTGAATTTGCCGAAAACCACATTCATTTATGAGTTACAGATTTTTTGCAAAAAATTCTCACAATTTTTGTCTGTGTTTGTCCGTGGAGGACGGACACCGTGGTTAAAGAGTTTTTTTTTTACGTTACCCCGTGATAAGGCTTAGCCTTTTTAGGGGGGTGGGATACCACCATTTACACTCCTTAACTTCATACACCGGTGCAAGGAGACAAGGATGTAGGATAGGGGTAGGGATTTTTGGGGAGGGAACATTGGTGCTAGTGCAATGTCGGTAAAGGGGTCATGTGCTGTCCCCCAGGAGGCCAGACACCTCCTTGGTGCAGGTCAGAGACCCTCCTGACGCAGGTGAAAGTTCCCCAGGCGGGGATCGAACCTGGGGCCTTTCACTCAGCAAGCCATGACGTTACCATCACGGCCACCACACCTCCCCTGTGGTTAAAGAGTTAACGCAGCACTTTCAGATTTATCACAACATGTTTTATCTCAGTTTTTCCTTCAGAGTTCACAGGACCTGTGACTACCATTCAAGTTCTAAAACTGGTGATGTACTTTCCAGTTTGGACAGCATTTCTTGGACCTGTGGCAGTTATTTCATCCGAAGCTGTCAGAACCATCCATTCCAGTTCACCACAACAAGCAAGCTTTATTGCTGTTTTGGCATCATGTTTGCACAGATTGTCCAGAAAACGTCAAACTCATCTTGCAGAATGCTCATGTCACCAAGAACATAGCTTTCAACTACATTTTGTAAGTAATGATACTGAGAATGAGTAAGTGAGGAATATGAAATATTGTCTCATTTTCAGAGCGGATCATGAAGATCAAGATGTTGTGATATTTAATCGAGCTATGCTTCCTGCTTACTACGGTCTGCTGCGGTTGTGCTGCCAGCAGTCGAGGACCTTCACTCGCCAGCTAGCAAGCCATCAGAATATTCACTGGGCATTTAAAAACATCACTCCATATCCAACACAGTACAGTGGGGTAAGTTTTTAACAGTTGTCGTGCTGCCACCCATCACTGAACGTAAATATCAAGTCCTGAGAAAATCAACATGTTTTCAGTAGAGCCATGTACCAGGTGGAACTAATGTCATCTCTCATCCACACCAGTAAATCTCAGGACCCTCACTTCCCTTCACCCCTGCCAGTTGTCATTCATGTGTTGCAGCTTGTTTGCTTGAAATTACCTTTCCATAAGTTTATATAACACCATTCCATACATTACTTGAAAGGGAGACAACAGAAGCAAGCTCCTGAAAGTCCTATCAACGTGGACCTGTCCTGACTGTTATTACCCATTTTGCATTTACGCAGAGCTGTGAAAAATTATTCCATTATTAAAGGGACACTCCACTCAAAATACAAGTTGGTGTCTAAAAATCAGGCAAAATATCCTGATTCCGAGAATGCGATCCGTTTTTCTCTGAGGCGAACGGTAATCCGAGAAATAAATGTCAAAGTAGGCCGTCTGCAAACCCCCTGCCCCTCCAGTCTCGGCGACACCACCCCCGGTGCCCCTCCACTCTCGCCCACACCAACGGCGGCGGAACGTATTTCTATTTGGGGGGG
>KZ538460.1:0-12557 GCA_000934665.2 Catajapyx aquilonaris | reverse complement strand
CCCCCCCCCCCCCCCCCCCCGCTTGTTTTCAAAGCGTACATAGCGTTTTTGACTTAACAAAAATGCCGAAATGCGAATGGTTCAGAAAATGCCCATAAGACATTGTGGCCGCTTCTGGTTTTCTACTCCGCGATGTGGGCTAGTAATAACCTTATTGTGGTTTGGCAAATTGGTGAAAGGAAAGGCAGAAATGATTTTTTGAGCTCCTGAACGGCCCCTGGGCAGAAAGATGTGATGGTTAGGCGTTATAGGGGGTGAGAGATGGAGACCTTTGAGTTGGTGTTCCCCCTCTCGATGAGCATTTCCGATCAGTATAGCGTCTGGGACAGTTTCAAAGACTATGTGTGTTACATGATGGTGTGAGTTTTGTATGAAACAAGGCCGCGCGACAGCGCGGCCATTAGAAAAAATCACGGTTAGAATGAAATCGGAAGTGATTACTGAGGTGATCTGAGGTGATACACTTGGTGCTGCCACCTGCCTGCCCCCCTCTGCCTCCCCCGGCCCACTCCCGAGGGGGGGGCATTGCCCCCCCTGCCCCCCCCGTTCCGCCGGGCCTGGCCCACACCTCCCCCGGCCACCTGGCGGCTGCCTGAGGAAGTTGGAACTTACTCCTCCCCAACAGCGCGAGTTTGAAATGCAGTTCGGGGTCGGATATTACTGGCTGCTGCAAATGCATACGTTGTCACCGAGGTGTTACTTTCCGGACCTCGCCTTTGCTTAGCCCCTAATTGTTTACTGGTGGCCTACATCTGTTGCTCCCGCATACACCAATTTAGTCGCAATAGTGCTTCATATTGGAATTAAGTCATTGAAACAGAGCCATTAGCAAAATGTTCGGCCCAAACACATTTTAGCTGCTATTCTCAAACTGACGTGCACTGGGGAAAAGAGGTGCATCAGGAGATATGTCAAACATGGTCATTGGGCTCGATGGCCGAGGAAACATTACCTTTGCATCAGTATTGGACACATCAGCAGTGGATGTTCCGGTGCTGGTTTCCATGTCTGATGTGCACTGGAGGTGCAATAAAATATACGCACATTGACGCTGTGCCACATTATTCCTACCTCCTGTGTTGGAACAGCATTAGGCTTTAGTTTCCGCCTCTTCTGTTCCGGTCTGTATGGGCCATCCATAAATTACGTAACACTTGGGGGGGGGGGGTTACGTAATGCCCTAATTTAAATACAATTAATTGGAAAATTCCATTTCATAAAGTGATCCATGCACACCTGATGACTTGACATGGGTGCATACGTTGGTGGCAAATTCAAGGCTTCTCGCCATTGCCGCATCAAATCCTGACGTTCGCAAGGAAATTCGAAATATGTCACTCGCTCCAACCGTTTCCTATGGCGCTTACAAATAAACTACACAGAACGGGACACCACCCTTGCCTTTCTTGCCCATGATGCTACTTGCTTCCAAGCCCGCCTCGATATGCCGGACTGGAAGGCCAGAAATGATAAACCCCCCTGCCGAAGTGCTAAACATAAAGATGTGTCGTCTTCCAGTCGTTCCCTCCGGGCGTTGTGTCATGGGGATCTGATGCGGGAGCAACTGATCTAGTCCACCCGTAAGCAATTAGGGGCCAAACAAATACAAGGTCCGGAAAGTAACACCTCGGTGACAACATGCATTGGCAGCAGCCAGAAATATCCGACCCCGAACTGCATTTCAAACTGGCGCTACTGGGGAGTAACACCCAACTTCCTCAGGCAGCCGCCAGGTGGCGAGTATCCAACTTCCCCCCGGTGGCCGCGGGTGAGGAGGGCGGCTCCACGCTCGATCAGAAGTCGAATTTATTCCGACTTTTGTCTCTTCCCCTGTCATTACCGTTCGCCTCAGAGAGAAACGGATCTCATTCTCGGAATCAGGATTTTGTGCCTGATTTTTAGAGGCCAACTTGTATTTTGAGTGGAGTGTCCCTTTAAATCTGCCAGTTGTTTTCAAACAAGAGAGTGTGCATCATCCAAGAAGTTTTGCAATGGTTTTTATAAGGATTGCAAAAAATTGTTCAGACACTAACTCAGGGTTCATTCAATGAAAGTGAGCCTGAAAAGTTATGAATAAGTCCAGAAGAAAAATGCGACAACTTCTAAAGTGTCACAGGGTGTCTAGCGAACCAAAGGAAAAATAATTCCCTGATATTTCCATGTTTCCCAGCGCTCATTTGACCGAATTTCCCTCATTTGTGTAGCTTGTTTCGTGTGGTGTGTAATTGTGTTGACAGAGAGAGAGGGGGAGAGGGAGAGGGATAGGGAGGGAGAGGGGGAGAGGGAGGGAGAGAGGGAGAGGGAGTTGTAATGTGACTCACAGAACCTAAACCTACAGAAACAGCTCTGGAACTGTGGAAGGGGCAGATGTAGTGATTTACTGTCGGGAACCAGACACACCTGCCACCATAGCACAGCCCCACATGAAAAGATACAAATAATTAATGCAAAAATTGTAGGAGTTTTGAATTGATGCATAAACTCGTAAATCAATCAGATAAGAAAACTTTCACAAAATCATTTAATCATAGTTGTAAGTATAAGATATGCTGACACTGCTGTTGTCACCAATTACTCATTGGGCAGAGTTTCAGACCAATTGCCATGTAATCTCGTTTTAATTATATGGATTCATTACAATTCAGTTCAACAAAGTGCACAAAATCCACACACATACCTTACTTGTCCAAATGTGGGTGCATTTGCCTCTTGCATTCCCCAGAGGGGACACCAGATTTCAAACACTACTCTCTGACAAAGAAAGTAAAAAATATTCCCCCATCGACATCATCTAATACATATTTCTCGACGTATGTCTGTCTGTCTGTCTTTTGTCCGCTATGCAAATCCATACAGAGGCCTCCACATATGCCCCAGGGGTATCACTAGGGGTAGTTTTTTACCGGGAATCTCATAAGCACATTGGAATTAACCTCCGAGGTCCTCCTTGGCCCCAGGAGGCGGAGGTACTTTGGGAAGTTGGCATCCTGTTCTAATAATGCGCATATTGGTATCAACAAACGCACAAACCCCTGTTCCGTTTCCAAGGGAACGGCCTCTCTCTCTCTCTCTCTCTCTCTCTCTCCTCTCCTCTCTTCCCCCCCCCCCTCCCGCGCCACATCCTCCAGCACATCAGTGTCAGCATCAGTGTCATTACATTTCTACGAGGTGGCTGTACTTTGGTCAGTGTTTTTTCACTCACATTGGTTGCATACTTTATTGTTCCAATTTAGTTGCCTAGGTTACGAGACTACTGGTGTAATTGGGTGATGATCATGTTTTGTTCATAATATTCAAAGAGTTCCATATCTTGCTATCCTATGGTATCTCATTCCATGTTTATCCTAGACACGGTGGCACGGTCGAGCTACGGCCTCGGGGCAGGCCCAGGGTTCGAGCTGGTGGTACAAATGCGCTGTATGTAAGAATAGCGGTTGTGGTTTATTGTTTGCTCAGGCAGCCTGTCGGAATTTTCTTGGCGTACTTTTCCTGCCATACCTTTTCCTCTACGTACTGTGTCATGTGCTTTTTGTCAGAATTCTCTTCTTCCGAACTGTGTTACATTCTGCGTCATGTAGTTTTCAATCGTTTTGCTTTTATTTGTTTTTTCCCCCTTTGTAAAATTTGGACCTCCACATTCTCAATGTATATTCAAAAGTCGTTATGGGATGTGGTTTAACGTGTTTAAGGTGTGGTATAAAGGTATAAGGTGTGGTATAATGTGTGTAATGGTATTATGAGTATAAGGTGTGGCATAATGTGGTCTACGTAGGTACTGTGTCATGTAGTTTTCAAACTTTTTTTGCATTTGTTTGTTTTTTCACTTTGTAACGATTGGATCTCCACACCCCACCAACTTTAAGATGGGCCTAAAAAACATAGTAGCATTGGCAGAAGCGCATTGGATACACGCAGAGTTCGGCTAAGGATGAGGGACCAAGGCACTGAGGAAGAACACCAAGCATGTCTCCACTCTATGGGAAACGTGGCCATCAGTCGGAGATTTGCTCCATTTTCATCAACCCACCTCCTACATGCCGCTTTCCACTACTCAGGAGACATTGACAATAATTCTTCTGTCGGTGTTGCTGCAATTGGATCTATGTCAGAGGTATAGCCACCATTGTCAGGCAAAGAAGTGGAAGAGTGAAACAAAAACGATCTGTTGCTCCATTGGAAAGGTTAGCCTTCCTCTACTGGCTGAGCCTCCACAGCTATACTTAAAAATAATGCTCCTCTTATAGTCACATCACCTGATTCAAAACATTTCCTGAAGACCATCAGAAATTACAATTCGGCCTTCCAGATGACATTTTTGGGGGCCAACGTTGTAAGAGAAGGGGGCTTCATGCCTACATTCAAAGTGCAATGTAAAATTTACCATTGCATAGGATCACTCCTTCCTTCAGAAAATCAGAGTCCGCGGTTTCTGCAACTTTACTTCGTGGGGAACATGCAACAGCAGGCGCAATACCGTTGCACCTACTTCAACGGCACACGCCTCGACATCATACTGCAACTTCAGGAGATGAACCATTGCACCCACACTTATGTCAAAAGCTTCAAGCTTGCACTTGAGAGTCTTCCTCCTCTGGAATTTGACTTGATCATCGATGCAGACAAGCGACCACAAGGTGAGCATCGTGGTCGATTCAATCAACCTTCTTGCAATGAGATTGCTGTCATCATGACTGGTCAGGAGCATGGTAATAAGAGGGATATTGTGCTGAAGCTTCGCGACAACACGCATCATCTATGCAATTATGAGCGTAATTGGCCATACCAAATATTTTTGCATGTGCATCAAGTCCAAAAAACTCACAATGGATGTCAGATTGTAAGCTCTGCTATGTTGGAGCTTCTATACATTCTACATTTACTTCTACATTTACTGCACAACCTTCAATTTTCCAATGCATACTTCGCTGGATTTTGGAGGTGTATTGTGTACTCTCTTACAATCTGACATCCTTAGTGTGTTGTTTGGACTTCATGCACATGCAATATGCTCCATGTTACAGGTATGCCAACACTGTATAGCCATAATCATTGCAAAGGTTACTACCAAATCAATGAGTCACTCCTATGGAAAAGTATTTCATAACCCGAGCAACGCCGGGTATCCTGCTAGTCATTCATAAGTTTTCTAAGTATTACAAACAAAAAATAACTCATAACACTAATCAATATTCGAGAATTAATGACTAATCATTCGGAACATGAAGGTGCAGCCATTATTTCCCGTGTTAACATTCAAGTATCTGTATCTTAAAAATTTGAAGCAATATTGAGCAGGTTTGAACATGTATCGTCAGCTGGGACTCTACTGAAGCCCCCGTCGCTACTGCCAGCTCTTTAGCAGCAGAAGAACCTGCGCAAAAAAATTAAAATGTAACAACTGTCCAGGTGCCCCCTATAGGGGACGCTCGGCATATCTGGGTTAAGACACATCACTCGCGGCGACCCGGGACTGACTGCTGGTGTTGTGGGAATATTGTGGATTCTAATTTGACCCAGCTGCATTAGCAGCCAAGGTGATGTGTGCACAACACTGTAAGGAAAACAGAATTAAAAAAGGCAAAACTTTTCAAATTTCAGGGGTGTAAAAATAATTAGTTTGGTTGTGAGTGGAGGCGTCAACTCAGTTCCAGGACGAGGGTAGACTCCAGGTCCAACTATGTGGGATTGAACTGCCTCTATGTATATGAATAAGGGGTTAACTGCCTTGCATCTCAGATTCAACCCTTACTCCACATCTGAAAATCTATTATGTTATGGGCCTAAGAGTGACATACTTGGAATCATTGGTATTCAAGGACAGGGGTTAAATATTTGCAGGCTAGGACAAACACTCACATCATTGGAATAGTCAAGAAGGATACTTCCGTTCAACTGAATATTAACAGCGAATATTTTTGTTAGCCGTAAGGCCGCTCCATGCTAATTGATTTTATCAGCCAACCCTGTGCCCTTTCCACTCCCAGGTACTATTTCCTCCTGCAGAAACTCTCTTCCACCACTCAGCTGATGTCACTGTACAAAATTGTAGAAAGTGATTAGAACTCTCAGTTAACTCTGTGCCATTTTACCCTATTTCTGGTCCAACTGACAAGTTTGGGATAGAAGACAGACTAAGAGAGATGCCAGTCTTTCTTCTCTCCTTTTTTCCCTTTGTTTCTCTCTCCATCTGTCCCACCTTTGTGTCTTCTGATAGCCACATAGCCATAGTTGCTTTGGCTCCTTCCTAATAAACCCAAACCAATCTAGTCCAATGGGTATGGTTCCTAATCCCTGCGCCTCCGGTGCATAAGTGCAAGTGTGTATGCAGCTGCAGCAGCTGCTTCAGCGCCATCTTTGTTTATGGGAGTGGACAGAAACAAAATTGGCTAGTGTGTATGAGCTTGGCAACAAAGTTGCTTCACAAAATCAACTAGTGTATAGAGGCATTTAAGAGTTACCATTAGAGTACCAGAACTGTAACTAGATGTAGGCCCTCACTAATTGCTACAGACAATATCAGTTGATAGATGTAGAGATTGTGTTATGAAGACCAATAATAATGATAAATTTCATCCCAACAGGCAGTGGAAGAGCTGTTCAAATTGATGCACCTATTTGTCATGAAACATACTGACAGCTCTGAACAAGAATTGCATGAGATCAACGCATTTCGTCGACAGACCCTACAGTTGTACCTTCAAGCTTTGGATGCCCGTTCTTGTTGGGCGACTCTCATATCTGCCCTGAGAATCCTCATAGACAGCAGTGATGACCGACTATTTGTTGCATATAGTGGAGGCATGCAAATGCTGTTTGAAGCTTTCCATACACTGCATGTCATGTATCATGAAGCCACTGCATGCCATGTATTGGGAGACCTGCTGGAACTTCTTGTGCTCATTCTGGATATGATCAAGTGCTTACGCTTCCTTCGTGACAACAAGGATGCAAAGAATACAATAATGGGCTGTAAGGAATGGATTGACACTGTTCGAAAGCTGGCAACCATGCTGAATAGCTATAATCCTCCTGATCTTCGGAATCATTGCATTGGTAAAGTTAACTACTTTCCACACCAACCTGCACAGTATTAATACATGATAATTTATTACAGAAGTGCTGAAGGAACTGCTGCTTTTAATACCTGGTGAAGTTCTGCAGATATTGGTCCCTCTGTTGGCCCATTGTCATGTGGCATATCAAGAAAACCAGAACACAGTACCCCTAGGTCCCTACTTTCCCAGAAGGGAGCAAAAATCGAACTTAACTGTTAAGGCGGCCACCAGGCCTCAGCGACCAATGGTTCAGATGGCTGTTCCACAAGGACAGCTGGAGGCATGCAAGGTGAGTGATACCATCTGCACTTAATATTACATTTTCATTATCTGAATTGTTGATGCAGGGAGTGGATGAGGACTATGACTTGGCTTTGGTTGAGTATTTCAACCCATACCACCAGCTGGTGGATGTCATGTGTCGCTTGGCCATCAACAATGACTGTATGTCTGAAGCACTAGTGAACCTAAGTGCTCTCATAGGTTATGAAGAGGCCTCACTGCACATGACTTTCTTTGCAAAACTATGGTTGGATATTTACAATGCACAGGTGGGTTTTGGAACATATCGTTGTCTGAGTGGATGTTAACATTTCCTCCATTCAGCATGTGGACCGGAAGTACATCAGCATGCTGCTGAGCAACAGTTACTTCATTGACTATGTGGAAACCGTTCTCCTAGAGGAGAGGCCATGTCTCAACATTTCTGTCATTTACAACTTTCTCACCTGCTACTTTCCAAAGGTAAGGAATCATTCTTCCCAAGGCCTGTGACATAAGTCAGTGAGAAATATTTTTCTTACAGGTGGCTGCCCATGTGCTAAATGATCAGACATGCCAGTTAGTTCCAAATCTATCAACAGCCCTGAGTAGTGGGTTAACTCAACTGGACACTCTACGGAAGGCATACAATGTCAACGGAGACCTTCGAGCACTACTCATAGTTCAGAACTGTGGGATGAGTGTTACCTTTCCTGAGAAGCTCTTTACAGGCCTGCAAGAGCTTGTGCAGCATGTCAAGGCAGCGTTACCCAAAGAAGAGAACCCTGGTAAGGATAACATTTGATATTCACATGTGTTAGACCTAACCTGCTGCACTCTTACAGCAGAGGAGCCACCAGCCAAGAAGCATAGGGCGAGTGAGTCTTCCAAAACTTCAACGTCAAGCTTGCCCACCAAAGAGATGGTGTCAGTTTCTGAATCACCCCCATCTTCAGCATCTTCCTCCTCTTCCTCTTCCTGCTCCACATCCTCATCCACTTCCTCATCCCCTGACTCCTCATCACCTTCCACAACCACTCCTTCTAGTAATGTAACCACTACCATCACTACCACTTCAGCTCAGAACACTACTTCGCCCACCTTGCCCACTACCACATCGACCCCTCTTGCCTCTACTCCTGCATCAACCATTTCTCCTACTCTGACCACCTCATCAGTGAGTACCACTATTGTGGCCTCAAGTGGTACCACGACCATCACCACTACCACCACCAGCACATCAGCTGCATTGAGCTCTTCCTTGCCTTCATCAGGGGAGACAGCTGGCTCACGGACTCAGCAGTCCCAGCCATCGAGTGCTCGTGATTGCCAGCTGGCTTCTTCCTTTCGGCTCAACCTTCCGGCCAATTGGCTTGAGATTCTGCACAACTCTTTGGAGAGTGTGCTACAGAAGAGCAAGTGAGGATTGAGATAGTCTGCGACTGCGATACGCTTCTATGTCAGTGTAATTTTTGCTGTCCCCCCACCCCACTGGTCACTTTGGCTCTTGGACTTTCATTTTGTACATTGTTTTGTATTATTTTTTATATAAATAGATGTTTATATAAAGATTTATATACAAATATATATAAAGAGTTAAACACCTATTTAGTTGAGGGGTGGGGGTGGCTTCAGTTTTTTGATCAGTATTCAGTGTGGGGCAAGGCGTACTGATGGACCCATTCTGCTTTGCTTATTATGTTTACGTCGGGAAGAATTGTGGTTGCAGAGCGCCATCTACAGGGTAATGAAACTTTTCAGTTTATGACTGCAGATGTGCTGACCTTTGTAAGGTGCAGGCAGGCTGCAAATAGTTCCTTTTTCCTGCCCCACTGTGATCCCTTTTGACATGGCATGTTTGGCCAGGTTGAGGCGAGCTGGGAGTTGTTGCTGGAGCTTTTTTCTAGCATAGTAATTGTTGCTGGGAACTGTTGAACCACAGAGTAGAGAGGAATGGGATGGACTTGAATGTCATCAAACTTTTAATGCTGACTTTTTGAATGAACTTGTTGTGAAGGGACTCGCTCAAATGCACAGATGAAACAGAAGACTGCTTTTAATTTGTTGCCACTTGTGTTGCCCTTGAATGCCAAATGTATAAAAAAAAAAAGCTGTAATGGGATCACAGAAACTTTTATTTGTTCTCATTTGAAATTACTGCAGGACACTGGGTTTTCCCTATGCCAAGGGCACAAGGAGATAGACGCTGAAAATCATGGTATGCCTTTGCATTTACTTTTGGATTGTGCCCCAGTCTTGTTATTCTCCTTGGCTCTGTCTTTTATTTATTACTTGTAAATGATGGAACACTGCAAATAATAAATGTGTGCACACATGACAATCGACAAGCCCATTTCGTGAATTTTCTTTCACTTTTACCTTCCTCGCTGATATAAATGGAATACGATCAGGATTAAGCTCAACGTAGCAGGAAGAGAGGTCCTTCCGTGGGTCCTTCATTACTCTCGTATGAGCATACTTCATTTTTCCATCCTCAATGTGCAATCCTGAATTTCATGAAGTTAACTTCATTTGAATTCTCCTGTTTCTTCAGCTCTATTATACAGAGTGTTTAAACACCATATGTTCACATTTTAATGGGAAATAGGGAACACCAAGCCAAACTTTTTTCATCAATGAATGTACAATACGGCTCATAAAGAATGGTACCACTGCACTGTATGGACAAAATGTTTATTCTGTTCCCAACCCCTGGGTCACCAGCATGTTTTTAGGGGTCATGAGGAAGGCTGGGAAAAGGCAATTAAAATCAAGAAAAAAAGAGAAGAAAAAACAAGGCAAAGAAAATTTAAGGGGGGAAATTCATCTCAAATCTATGGAAGCATTGTACCAGGTTGAACATTTTGGTAATAAAAAATTCCAGAAGTAGGGGAGGGGGTCATATGGGTCGCCAGATATCTAGGACAAGTTGTCCATAGTGTCTCGATGAAATCAGGTTGGGAATCATGCTGGATAGTCAGAATAAACATGTCGTCCATAGAGTCGTACCATTCTTTATGAGTGGAACTGTACGTACTGTATGTCTGAAGATGTCCTATGATGCTAGAGGCCGCTGACATATCATCGGCAATAAGGAGAAAGGGAGAATAAACCATTTTAGAAATTTTACAGGGGAGGTAAAAATAGGTTGAAAAGACGAGTGCCAGTCAAAATAAATTAAGACTGATTTTTTATGTGACAAAGAGAATCAGTTCATGACTGGCAGTGAATGGCATTGTGTCTAGTATGGATTGAAGTATTAGAACACTGATTCTTGTTCAAATATTCTGTGATCTCAGCTCAGGCGATGGTGACACCAGAAGTAGACCTAGGGTCACATTTGTCCCCGCACTGCCAGGAGGTCGGCGGTGAGACCCAATATTCAGCATTGAGGTTTTGCATCTATTTGAATAAAACAACCACAGGTGCATGACATGCTAAAATTGTGAATGGCAGATACTGGTCACCATGTGAGGCCACAAGACGTTGCAACTCTTCGCAGAGCTTCACCTGCATCTGCCTCGTCTCCTATGGAGTAAACAGCAGTCTGGGGGCCCATCGCATTGCAGGTGGTCAATGCAAAATAGTGTGGGCACTATCACTGGATGTACTGTACCACACACACATTCTGGCAAGGTCACTGACTGTTATAGGGTGATCTTCTCCAACAATCACTGCATAGGTGGTGTCAATGATTTCCTCTGTCAAAACTCTGATGGGAGTCTGCAAGCCTGGCTCTTTGAAAGCTGACTAGGCCTACACACCCTTGCCGAATGCCTTGTAATAGGAGCGTTCAAATATGACAGCAATTTGCTAATTACAGAAGCAAAAAGATATAAGGTGGAATTTTCGTCCCACTGATAGTTATTACTAGCAGTATACCAATGCACTACACTGGTACAGTACTTCTAAGTTAGCAGTAACTAGCAGTGAGACGAAAATTATTATACCCAAACTGACTTATGTTGGTCATATAGGCTATATCATCATTCAACCCAGTCTCCCTGCTTTGCAATGCACTGGTGCCATTGTTCAGGTAGCTTATTCTGCGTACTGCGCAAAAAAAATGTCCGATTATTTAGCCTGAAGACGCCCTCTTCAGGCTAAATGCATTTTTATGCGGTACGTACTCTGGAACAATTTCGCTGACCTCCTCATTACTTGAGAACTTTCTCGCTCCCAAAAACGTGCTTAGAGTTCTGAAGAAATGTTAGTCCGACATGGTGAGAACAGGACTGGCCGACTGGGGGATGGTGGAGAACAGCCACTTAAACTTTTGTATCATCATTCATCACCATCGTAAGGGCAGCGACATGCGGACGTGCATTGTCAGGAAGAGCATGGAACTCTGGCTTTTCCTCCCCGATACTTAAGTGCGTTTCTTGATGGTGTCCACACTACCAACACTGATGTTCAACATGGAGGCAATATCACTAACAGAAATCGCTCGGTTATCACAAAATGAGCTCATAAACTAGGGCAGAATTTCTCTGCCTTTGTCGAGGCATGGATACTGTTCGTTCTCGATGGGTTCAGAACTGTTCAGAGACGTCCGCCAGAATGAGATTTGATACAGGGCTCTACATCCTGGTTTTTGGACTCTACATCCGGGGATATAGCGGACCAGCTAAGCACACGGGAAAAATGAGCTAGTTGCGGGGGGCTGTTCTGAAGCATCACTTGATACAGCTTCCGTGTAAGCGTCGCGCATCGTTGTTTGTGCGAGAGATTTAAATTGCTGTTCATTTTTGAACGCTCCTAGTACCATCGGAATGCTGTGGGACGCATCTTCGCCATCTCTTAGCATGCCATACGCCTTCGTCTATGTTGTCTTCAAATGGCAGCGAAACCTCTACTCTCAGGATATGAACGTTACTTCCAGTGTCACCGTCGCCAGGGATCGGGGAATATTCGAACAAGAATTGGTGTTCTAATATTCAATCTATTCTGGACACGATGCCATTTACCGCGAGTCATCAACTAATTCTCTTTATCGCATAAAATATCAGTCTCGTCAATTTGTTTTGATTGGTCCTCGCATTCTCACAAATCATTGAAATTTCGAACATTTTCCAAAAAATCTTCTTTGATGTGTTCAGTGTTGTAAAAGGCGACAAATAAAATTTGTTACAAATTTAATGAATAAACTAGGAAAACCCTCGCTCCGCTCGTATTTTCCTAGGGCGCAGGCCAAGAAAACCACTCGCTTCGCTCGCTCTTTTCTAGGCCTGCGGCCTGAGG
>KZ538459.1:47467-69683 GCA_000934665.2 Catajapyx aquilonaris | reverse complement strand
CCCCCCCCTGGATCCGCGCCTGCCCATAATGTCACTTTGTTTCATAGAATTTTCAATGTACAGTCACGAGCATTAAGACATGGACGGCAGACCAGAGCTCTTCCCCTGGTCTACAGTTCACATCTTTATGCTCGCAACTGTACAGTGTGTTCCAGTGGAAATCTCTATGGTAGCTGATGATTTTTTGGCACTAAACGGCTCATTATTAAGTAGTGATTTTGATATTTGGTAGCTGTTACAAATATAACCAGCAAATGTTGGGTTCTCTGGAAAGTATAACTGAAGACAGCTTTCATGGCTTCAGGAAATATCTTCTGGCCCAGAAAGGGAGAAAATTACCCCCAAGATGTGATTTCCATTAATTTTTGGTTTCAGTATCTGTGATCGCGAAATGAGGTTCCCCTCAGAAAGCATACTAGAACCAGGTATATAGTGTACATAGTCTTCTGTTAAAAAGCATATCCCACCCTCTGCTTTTTCTTAATTCCACCCACTCTGGCCTATTCAAAGTGATAACTGTGGGTGATATGCTTTGAAAAACATCGAGTTGTCATATGTCATGCATTTTACACAAGGTAATTCGTTAATATTATCATGAGCATGGCATCACAACTCCTTGTCTTGTAGGGCTCCTTACTGCCATCAGTTATCCCACTGTATTGTCCAGAGTGGGTGGCACAGACTAATACATGGCATTAGACACCTAAAATACAATGGCAGCCACTAACTCCCAAAATTTCAGCATGCAGGATCCATATATTCTTTCCTGTTTTCAGACCAGGTGGCTCACAAACACTCTAAAAGTGTGCTTGAAACAAGTATTTAGGCCTTATTTGCTGATATGTGCAACAAGCATTCCTGTGGTGATTGTTTAAATGCAAATGCATGAGAGCTACTAGTGCACTGCAGTTGAAAATACAACTTATATAATCCCTCTCCCATGAATTGGTGCCTTGTGACATCTGCTTCTTACACTGTCCACCTTCGATCTAACTTAGTACCCAACTTGCAGGTCTCTTGCTACATACTCCTGCCAGATTTACTGACAGTTCCTTCAATCTATTGTCAGCCAATATTTTTCATAGCCCCTAATAGCAACTGTTCAGAAGCACCTGCGTAAGACTGTAATATAAAGGTTACCCCATGATAGACTTCTTTTCATGACTTGATTCATTTATGACAGTTGATTTTTTTGTGGGGAAAGAAATGAGAGAACCCTGAGAAAATCCACTCAAAACTCTTTCCACATGAAAAAACTTGGGACCTCAGACGTGGAAGGCTGAGGTGAAAACCACTATACCACCATAGTGCCCTAACAACTTAATAATAAACAGCTTAGTGCCAAAATATTACTAGCCATTACGGACAATGCAATCAGAACACAATTCTGTGTCACGTAACAGAAATTAATTAAACATGGATTTTATAAAGGAGTGACTCCACTATACAAAGGTTTCACCTTATTAAATAATGCAGAAATTACCCCAATATAACTAGTGACAGTACGTACCTCCAGGCAGAAACTCCATGATGAGGTACAGATTAATGGGATCTTGGAAGGAGTAGTACATCTTCACAACCCACTGGTGATCAGCCTCGACCAGCACATCTCTCTCGGCCCGAACATGTGCCACTTGCTCCTTCTCAAGCATATCCGCTTTCCTTAGGATCTTCATGGCATACACATGACCTGTGTCCTTTTTCTGCACAAGCCTCACCTCTCCAAAAGCTCCCCGACCTATGACTTTGAGAGGCTCAAAATCTTCCACTCCTAGCCTGGACCTCTTGAGCCTGAGAAACTCTGTTTCCCTTTGGGCATGTTGCTGTCTTTTCTCAGCCTTCTGCTCCTCACTCAATCCATCCTCCCTAAGTGACTCCTCCAGCTTGGCTAACCGCTGCTTGCGTTCAACATGTTGGGACAGTAAGTTGCTGTAGTAGTTTTCCAGGGTCACTTTGGCCTTTGTGGCCTTGTCCAAGGTGTGGCCAGACAAGCGCATTGCGCTCTCAGCGGCTCCACCTCCTCCTACACCAACACTCCCAGATGTTGCCATTTCCACACTAAGAAGAAGAAAAATGCTTTAATGAACCACTCTAGATCATGTGATATGTGATATATATACAGTATACAACAGAAGTGCATTCAGACACAGTGATGGGAAAGCTCAGGATAGAAGAACCATCATTATCTTCACATTAGGACAAAGTACAGTATAACCCCGATTATCTGACTCCTTGGTTTATCCGACAGTCCCGATCCGGCAAGAAATCTATGTTTTCTCACGAAATATGGTATGCACAGAACAGTGGCGTGTTTATGTAAACGATAAATAAGCCTACTTCACAATTTTTTAGAAAATCATAATGTTGTACGTTACTTCAGGTTTTTATGTTTTTTGTGTTTAATTCGAGTTTTCATTACTCCTCGGATTATCCGACCTTTTTTTTGTGTTCCGACCATGCCCCGGTCCAGTGGGTGACGGATAATAATCGGGGTTCTACTGTATTATTATTCAATGATTCAGACAATGGCTCTTGCATATACAGGGTAGTCCAACTAGAAAGGAACACTGATTACAAACATGCTGTTTATTTAGCTGATTTGCAATAAGCAGAAAATATTAATTACTTGTTGCAGTTGAAAGTACCTGCTTACCCTTGCTCAAGTGGGGCTGAAAAAGCAATGATTGATGGCTATTTGTCAATCCTGCATTGGCCATATGCATCAAAATTACATCAAAATACTGACTTCAAGAACAGGTTTTTGTAGTAAATACAACAATGCACACCATGTGTGTTTGATAAGTGCACCAGTGTACACTCTTGTAAGTAGTGCCTAACGCTGCAAAACATCAGATGCAGCTGCGATGTTGCATGCTTTTATTGGCCCATCATATTCGTGAGAATTCTCTTCCAAATATTTACACATCTATGCATTACAACCCTGTGCACACAATGTCTCTTACAACTCATTATTGACTACGTTCCATTTCCTGCTGCCTGGCTTCAGGTAGGCAAATAGATTCTTACTATTTCTCTTACTATTCACTATTTTCCAAAAAATTCACCCTACATTAAGTATGCTAATGCCATTAGGCATGAAATTCAGCCTAAAACTGACTGGAAAAGATGCAGATGTGAAATGCAATTAACCTTTCATACCACTGAATAATGGGATCTGTTCATTGTTAGCTACTTATTTGTCATGTGAACACATGTGGCATTTCCTACCCAGCTGCCAGTGTTTCTGTCTGATGGCCAGGTTTTGAATGAGATGTGACAAGATAATAATTACTGTGCAAGGTAAAGTATGCAATCACAATGTATTCAACACAGACATCTTCACACAGAGCTAAGTCATCTGATTGTTCAGAATGAAGCAAAGAAACAATGGCTGGAAAAAAAACCAAGTTACTGTAGCAGTTCCTAACAAATTATGCAAATCTCTCATATTGTACATGTATAGTACACTGCTGCTACAGATGGGCAGTGATGAACAGATGAGCATATGAGTGTGTCTGTATGATCACAAGATTAGCGACTAACTACTCTATGTCGCTCACCTAGCTAGGATTTCACGCCTAAACCAGGAATGCATGTGGGAAGTATTATTTGGCTCCCTTCCCTGCATTTCATCCACCTGAGTGGCAGGGGAGGGGCTCACTTCCACTCCCTCACTTCTGAAGTAAAACTGTACGCATGGGAGATCTCATAGCTTAAAATGTAAATCAATTCAAATTCATGGGGCTTAATTTTAAAGTCCATATGCCCTCTCCTGCACAAGGCAGTAAGGCTTCAACAAAGAATAATGAAAGTTCACTTGTGCAAAACATGACCTTCAGTAAGTGACTGATTAGAGAGACTCACCCCATATGTACGCAGTACCTGAAGAGTGCTTGCACACCTCTTCCCAACCTCTCGCCCTTCCTTTCCCCCACCCTCACTTTCTTGGAGGATTTTTCAATCCCTGTGCCTCCACCTTCAGCAGCTGATGGATTCACGCTTTTCCTCCAGGCAAACACCATTGCGAATCAAATTCCCACAACACCCAATGGCAGACAGACTCACACCAAAAGAGACTGTATATGTACAGACTGTTGCAAGTCTGTGTAGTTAGATACACACTGCCTGGGATTAGATAGGGAGACCTGTACATATCACATAATTGAAAGGGGGTAGTGGTGGGGGTAGCGAGGGAGTTTTGCCCCCACACCACTTCCCCTCTATCCAACCACCTTATCTTATCGGCTAACCTGCCTGACTTTCCTGCTCTATGTGGGGCTGATCAACTCCTGGGTGAAGAGGAGGAGGGGGAGGNGGGGGGGGGGGGGAATGACAACCATTAATCTAGGACTGAGCTTCCGCTCAAAGATACTGTATATGCACAGGACAGGATAATGTCAAGTACCCTTACAGCATTTCCCAATGTTTTTCTATTGCAGATGGTACTGATACTGTGTCCTTGATCTAACAGACTTGCAGGTGAATCAATCTGCAGTGTTACATAGTTGTATCAAAATTATTCCAGGGCATAGTGTACATATACAAGAAATATTTGGGGGTGCCTGGTAGGCCAGCCAAGCATGAGATCCAGGTATCAAATTCCATCACCCATTACTCTCAATTGATCGGGTCTTTTACAGATTTTCACCTAATCTGATTGGGCAGATTTGCACCTTTTCTCTGCCCAGGGCCAGGAGAAAAGGACTGGTTCTAAGGATGCCCTGAAATGAATTGAAACTACAGCACACTCCCTTGGGAACTCCCCCCCCCCACCTCCCCCCATGCCAGTGGACCATGGCACTTTGACAAATGTATTGACAGATGTATTAACTGTAAACAAAATAATGTCTATGCAATACCTCTCAGGAGGTCTGCACTACCCAAATTATTATATACCAGGAGTATGTGAATTCATCTGCCAATATGCTATGGGTGGTAGGGGGTGTGTATGGAAGAGGCATGGCATGGCATGGGATGGCGACGATCCGCTTTGGAGATGATGATCTTTGACATCAACGATGTCTATCCTTACCAGTGCCGATACCCCCATGCATGCCTGCAGCACTGGTTGCTGGGGCCAGGGGCTCGTACTCCCAGACTGTTTGCTAAACTGGCCTGGCCCAGCAACCAGCAATGCAGGCATGTATAGGGGTATCCACACTTGTAAGGATAGACATCGTCGTCTGCTTTTCGGATCCATTGCTTCTTCCATACACATCCCCTACCACCCCCATCATTTTGGCAGATGAATTTGTATACACCCTGTATTATACAGGGTGTTCCAAGTTTGTGGGGCCTTTTAGTTATAGGAAATTTCACTCGAAGCTGTTATTTTTTTGAAGCTTGTTGAGCCCCTAACCAGGTGCCCTATTATATTGAAACTGCTCCACCTGGAAGTAATGGGGCACCCGGATCGGGGCACAACAAGTTACACAAAAATAACTACTTTGGGGGATATCAGTGATAACTAAAAACGACCCACAAATTTGGAACACCCTGTATATTACACATAGAAGACAAATGAGATGTTGTTCCTTTGCATCATAATTGCAAGGTAAAAATTAGTCTTTGCAGAAATTTGGCCACATTTGTTAGGGTATCACAGGGGTCGAATTTTTAATTCTTTGTCCAGATGCAAAGTTTGGACTCCAAGGCTCTGTTTGGAGTGCAGATGACAATTTTGGAGTGCAAATGGCACCTTTACATCCTAATATTTCAACCCCTGGTATCGAGGCTAATGGTAAAGGGTAACAAAAGGTAGTGCACACTTATGTGGTGTTGTCACAATTTACTTGCTCATATTTCTGCATCAAATTTTCTTGAAAAGTAGCCATGGAGAAGGTTCAGTCAAGTGATATTGGAACAGTGAACTATGCAGAGCTAGGCATGTGATCAAGTGGTGGCAGAGATATAATTTAAAGATTCATTTATGCTTCTTCTATATGCCAAAAAGGCTTTGTTGCCATCATGGCAAAAGTGACACTGAATCTTTCATTGACAGTGTTTACAGGGAAATTCTAGATACATATTGCTCATCTGGCACATCTAATCATTACCGTAATGGCTGGTAAAGAACCACAAAAACATATCAACACCAATAAACCCATCAGTTTTTATTTTCAATTTTACATCCCTTCCCACACAATTGAAGGGGTCGGTGCAATGCTGCCCTAACCCTAACCAAACCTGATTTTGAGAAAACTGCAGTTGAACGTTTGAGAGACCATATACATAATAATAATAATAATAATAATAATAATAATAATAATAATAATAATAATGGATACTCCGTGCTAGGCCTCCTTGGGCCTCTTAGGGGATCATCTTTTATTTAACTGACTTTAATCATTGCCTGCGCTGTGATGGATTTTGATAGCGGGAGGAAACGGGAGAACCCCGAGAAAACCCACGCGAACACGGAGAGAACCCATCAAAACTCTATCCCCATAAGAATCCTCCGTCCGACCCGGGGATCAAACTCGGGACCTCAGAGGTGGAAGGGTGCGGAGCTAACCACTCCGCCACCGTGTCGCCAGCCATATACCATGTAACTTATTTCATTTGATTTCTCAGTGACCGATGGCAGAAACTGCACAATTTCAATGGATTTTATTAGATACATGAGTGTAGTATATGGAAGTGTGCTTACCACAATTTGTGTCATTTGGTGGGTTAGGGCAGTATTGCACTGACCCCTTCAATTGTTAGGGATGGAAGGTAAAATTGAAAATTATGAAATAAATTAAAAGAAGAATAATCCCATCGGAATAATTAAATCAATCATAATAATTATAAAAGTATTATTACTGCATTTTCTTGGCTTTGCTATATACAAGAGATGGAAGAGGTATCATCTGGCATCTGAGATCTGGCCACTGAGGTAGGAAATACCTGCCAATAACCAACAACAGGAAAAGGATACCTCTCATTAGGTTGCAATTACTGAACAAACTGGCATTAAGTTTTGTTATTCTGAGGGTTAAACACTACAATAATACCATGTCTACACCTAATCTATTTACTAGTGACTACACACAATCATTTTCCATATAAAACCATAGAGCTTAATACTCATGATCATATGTGTAATGCCACTACAAAATGCATGCTGCTAAATCATTACATAATCAGTTAACACGTCAATTTGTTCCATGCCCTAGTTGGTTAATTCTAAAACTAAATCTATGGGGGGGAGGGAGTGGACAGCATTGATGGTGTTATCAAGGAAGCAGATAAGCAGTTTACACTTGGGCAGTTTTAGCACTAGTTTCCGTCTGAATCTGAAGGATCTGCCAGAGTGTTCTGTTTGCAGAAACAGGGTCCATGTAGTCCCGTTTCCATGTTCTGAGCCACACAAGCCCTGTGCCTGCTGCCCCCTAATGTGATGTCTCCTGTTTGCCCAATGAAAAGCTGTCCCAGCTTGTTTCACCTGACACCTCTTTCCCATCACCCTCTTCGCTTTCATCTCCTGCATCAGCATCCATTGTTGGAGACCTAAAGCAGTCTCAGCCACATGCCAATAGGCACACAATTACTGGTATTATCTCCAAAATCATCTGGCAACCCCCACACCAAACATCCTAGCAATAAGTTGATGTTACAGCTCTTTGTAGAGTCACGTAGCCAATGTACTTTTCAAAATTTATGAGTCTACATTTTGCCTGTGCCAGTATCCAATGTTCCTTAATTTTCTATTCAAGTTTTGCCAATGTACAGTTCCACAAATGCTTGTTCAGGCATATCCATCAATTCTCTTTGTATATTCTTATAAATTTTACTCTAAATGTGAGATGAAGTGGAAAACATTTGGCTTCAACTGTGAATTCATTGGGCATCTCTACTGACAAGGGGAGCCGGGGTGAACACAAAAAGAATGGGTCATGAGAGTGATCTATCTCTCTAGGGTGTCTAGGAAGAGGTGAACACAGACACATTGTAGTCGTGGCAATCAACCTTCCAACTGACAGCATCACGGCTTCCATCATCATCATCATCACAAGTTTTATTGCTATAGATGCGTGTAACGTTTTACCTCCTAATTGGGGTTAATTTCATCTCCTTCTTCATGCTGATTACCCCTTATACAAATACATTGTGATGTTTCCGCTTTTCACCCGACACGCCGGGGCAGTATTGCACTCCCTTAGCTGCCCGGGGCCAGAGAAAAGGTCTGGTGTATCTGAGAGAGTCGTGAGTGACTATAAACCGAGGATGCCCCCCCTTGGGAACCTTCCCCTCCCCCCAAAACGAGCCGAATGGCTTGAGCACGGGGTAATAATAAAATACATTGTGATGTATGTGTGTATGTATGATTTCAATCATGTACATATTTTAATAGAACCTGAAGAGAACAAAGATTATCTCATGTTTTCTTGTCAGTTTTGACTGCCGCATACTGAGCTTACTCGATGACTGGAACACCTATGTGCAAACGTTTCACACAAGTATTCATGGTAATGACTTTACAGAAACCCACCAACACCCTTTATTCTGACACAAATCCTATTTGCATGAACTTGGCCTAAGAATATTACAGAATTCCAATACTCAGATAAGCACCATAGTTTTCAAAAGCACTGTCTGTGTATTGGAGGCACTGCAGTAACTGAAAACTAAGTAGCAACGCTACAGTACATTTTAAAAACATTACCACTGCCACTACAACGAGACACCTCAGCTCATATTTTTATGACTATAGAACACAACTTTGTCAGTACCTCACACAAGTTCTAATGGAAAATCCACACACAGTTCACGAAAATTAAGAATGTCACCTTTGCTTACAATTCTGCTTGTACCTGCAGGCCCCTTACTGCACTAACCTGCTGGCCATATCCACTACGTCCTGCTGCATTGTTGTCCTGCAGTAAATGGCAGTGATGAGTTACGAGGCGATGGCAGTAGGGCGAACGGCAGCTCAGGTGATGAGGCGGCAGTGCGAATAAATGAGAGGAAATGGTTATGCAGACAAGTGGTTCCTGCCTGCATCCAAGAGGAGAGTACGAAAGAAATCAGAGGGAGTCAGCGCCATCTTGGCCCACTATTTCTTCATTGACGATGGCAGCAGGTAGACGAGGAGAGGTGGCTGGGCGGGGGAAAGGAGGGAGAGAACAGAAACAATTGAACCCCGGTCGACGACCTCCCACCAGGATCATACACCGATTTTCAGGCGTTTCAGGCTCGTCACTCAGATCCAGCAATACCGAATGCCGAAGCTGCGAGCCACACAATTCGGTACACCAACTAATAAGATCACTACAAAATTGAGAATCGGAGTAACCGTAGGGAAAACTGAGCAGCTAGTTATTTTTGGGGGCACTAGATGGCGCGGATATCACTACGCTGTAAATCGCGTCACTGCTAGAATGTTGTGATTTAAAATAGCTAATATTGACGGCGTTGCACATATTCAGATGTACAGAAGAAGCATAATCTCGGGCATTAACCGCAATATCCAGTCAGTAGGCCTAATTCTGAAGTTTCCACGACTGGTTGTAAAGTCAGCAACTAATGCACAGTTGATAATGCTTGAACATACGTTATTGTTAATAGCTAATATTTTGTAGCAGTGATAGCCGTAGTGACTTGAGGAAAAAGCGTGAGATTCAAGATGGCGTCTGTCACTCAAGTTGTTGATGCTGCGGGAGAAGGTCGGGAATCGAGTGAGGCAGTTGCAGGGCGCGAAAAAAAGACAGCAAGTATGGATAACGGAACAAACGAAAAGTCGACTTCCTTGTCCAGGGACTTAAGCATTGATGACGATGATGAGGAGGAGGATGAGGAGAGGCCGGCCAAACATATGAGACTGGATAGCGGCCTGGAGGTAACAATGTTCGAATATTTAGCCAACCATCAAGTCAGCATCTAATATGCTGATAAATTCTCCAGAGCAACTTTTACTAAGCTAATTAGATTACTGATAAAATTTTGCATGTCACTGTCAAGCATGGATTTTGATATGTTCATATGTCACCATTTTGCTGACATGTCTTGGAACACATTTTCAGGGAAGCTATAGACAACCGACACGAACCATTAGTGGTTCAGATTCAGACTCATCTAGTTTAGGTGATATGGACTCGGATGAACTAGCTAGTTCTTCCCAGCTGAGTGATCCTCTGGCAGAGCTGCTCACACCACCCCAGCGCAAAAGCCCACTGTCAACATCATCGATAGCCACCTCACCTCAGTGTACCCCTACCTCAGCTGTTTCATCACAGGCAACAACAACAACAGCCAGTACAGCCAGTGCTGATGGACGTAAGCCGGTTCAGAGCCCCACGTCCTCCTCCTCCTCATATGGTGGGGAGGGGGACTTGATTCTACCTAGGTCAACGTTACCTGAGTCACCATCCATAACCTTGCCACAATCAACACAGTCAACGCAATCAACTCCATCTACTTCAATATCTGAGTTTGAAGGACTGTCACAGGAGACAACTCGTTCTAGGAGGGGTGTGGAAGAAGAAAGGGAGAAGATGCAAGTGCTAGTATCCAACTTCACTGAGGACCAACTTGACCGATATGAGATGTATAGGAGGTCTGCTTTCCCCAAAGCTGCTATCAAAAGGGTATGCATGATAAAAGGACAGTCAGTGTGTCGGATCATGTTTATAATGGGCCTAGCGTAGTTATTTTTTGCAAAATAAGACATCAAAATATGCACGTAAATATTTCTTTAAAAATACACAATTTGCAGTAATTAGGAATGCATTCCAGCAAAAATGGTCTCTGTGAAAGCTCAGTAAACTCCACAGCAGCCCCCTGCAACTCTTATGATACAGGAGCACACGTAACCCTTTGTCGGCGGAGTTTTGGCAGGTTTTTGGGCCGTTTTCTCGCTCTTTTTTGTCCAAAATTTGATGTAGGAGTGACATTAATGAATAACAACTTCGCGCCAAAATTAATCATTTTAATTCGTAGTGGTTCTTTTGAATGTAAAATGTGGAAGAATTTCATCTACAGGGTGTCCCAGAAATAATCTTTTTAGAATCGTCTGTCTATCAGGATGTCAATAGGCCTAACAAGTTTACTCAGTCACTATACATTATTATTATTATGGTTACATAATATTACAACATTGTACTATGAGAAACTCCCAAGGGTCCAGGCTTTATGGGACACCCTGTACTGAGGGCGCATGTTTACTTAAACGATCACGCGGGAACAAAATAACCTTGGCATATACGACTCAACTTTGCGGAAGCAGGGGGGGATTCTAGGAATGCTATGGTAGTTGAGTCACCATCCAAGAGATGGCAGGAGCATAATGAACTGCATTTGGAACACAAACTTCGAATTCTCTGTGCACATCCTAGCGCACCAAATTCAAAAAAAGCTCACGACATCATATGATGCACGTAGGCCTCAAAGGGTTAAGAGTCTCCGCCACCCAGGATTTGGTGCTGCCGGTGCTCCACGGTCATCTTCCGATTCGGGTGGCTGGCCGGTGAGTCTGCGAATGCGCTCCGGACCCAGCTGCAGGGGAAAGGATGGTTCGGGTTGATTCAGAAGGCGGCCACCCTAATCGTAAGATGACCATGGAGCGCTGGCAGCATCAAATCCTTGGTGGCGGAGACTCTGTAAGTGCGCTCCTGTCACCATAAGGCTAGGGTTGGAGTTGCAGGGGGCTGCTCCAGACATAACAAACATGGATAAGTTACAACCAAAGTTAATGTCATCTGATGAAATCCTCGTACAATTAAGTAACTTTGAACCAACCATAATTATGTCCATCTCCTTCCACAGATTATGCAGACCATCACTGGCAGCTCCGTGTCCCAAAATGTTGTCATTGCTATGTCTGGAATCGCCAAAGTCTTCGTGGGAGAAATTGTGGAAGATGGTAAGAATTGCTCACTAGTTTTAAGATATCTTTTAATGCACAAATAATACACAATATAATAATTAGAGCCATCTCTAACACTGGCTAACAATATGAGATTCTCCATAATTGGAAGCATTAAAATTTTACAGTAGAGGGGCAAGTAAGGCAGCATTAATCACAGGTTAGCAGGTTACACTGATTGTTAACGTGATGTTATTTCCAGCCCTGGATGTGATGGAGAGAAACGGAGAGAGTGGACCACTTCAGCCTAAGCACCTCCGGGAAGCCATCCGGGTCCTGCGGACAAGGGGTGCAGTCCCAAACAGCAAACCTCCCAGGCCACATTTCAGGCTTTAAAATGCATAAGTGTTACTTCCCTGTCATTTTGTGTTCCTTCATAATAAAAACATGTTGCAATGTACTGACCCGGGTTCTATGACTATCGTTGCATCTTGTCCAATATAGGCATAAGCATGTCAAAGGAAGGGCGACGTCCTGGATCCTCATTCATGCAGATGCGAACCAGCTTGGTTAAGTGTGGAGACAGACCAGGGGGCACAGTGACCCTCAGACCTTCCAGTGCAACTTTCATTCCTGCTTCCATTGGGGTCAGGTCAGCAAAAGGCACATCACGGGTGGCCATCTCCCACAAGAGAATTGCAAAGCTCCACATATCTGCAGCTTTGGCATTGATGTCACTGGTTTTCTTCTGAAGAGCTGTAATAGGCATGTTACCATCTATTAGTAACAAGATACATGAAATGGATGTGGAATTTGAAACCTATTTCATTTTTGAACAAGAAACCAGATGGTAAAGGAAAGTCAACACCAGTCACCTCCCTGTATTTCTTGGAGTAATAGCCAGGGTTTCAGATTCAAATAATCACTGTCGATCAATTAAGGCCGCTTCACAAACTCGGGTGTTGTGAAAGCGGGGCGAAATGCCCGTTTTACAAACTCGGATTTGCATGAGCGGGGCGTGCGGAGGGCGGAAAAACGAAGGGCTATTCACAAATGCTGTGTGCGATGCGCTGGCGTCCAACGGGGTGAACTTTCTGCGTGCGATGAGCGGAAGGCCCACACGCCCCGCTTTCGCAACGCCGAGTTTGTGAAGCGGCCTTGAGATACATTTCTTGAGTGAAATAAGTAAACTACTTTTCATGGTTGGCTGTGATGAAGAAAGATTTGATGTTAAAATGATTGCTTGGAAAATCCGAGTATTTGCGACAAAATGAATCTGTGGTATCAAGCTGCAACTAGTGATTCAAATGTGTTTGTTTTACAGGGAAAAGAGCAGACCCAGGTAAGTTTCCCAGGATAAGATAAAAACAACACAATCTGAAGCCTGTGTTGCTTTGATATTTTAATTTGACAGACACAAACAATGTGAAAAACAGTACTGATTGGGAAACTACGTACAATCCTAAATTCTCTTATTTTCTGATACACAAGCCACTTCTTCCCATAGAAAACCTTTTTGTTAAACACATCAGATATTCAGGACCAGTTTCACGAACAGTTACTGAGCAGAATGCACCATTTAAGTAGCCCTTTTACCCCAGGCCCAAACACGACTCATTCCTCAAGCACTCTTGATGGAGCCAGCTCTCAGTCTGGTATCAGATTTATCCACAGTCTTAGAATACAAGTCTGGCAACTCCCTACCCTCATGGAGCAATGCATGCCAGTGTTGAAGCTGGCATTGCAGTTGCATGGTGTTTGATTCAGTCTAGTGCCCACTTACAAGTTAGTGGTGGATGGGAAAGCTGCCTTCCAATTCAAATCAAGGTTGCTAAGCCAAAACCTAACCCATAAACTCTCTGGGTTTATAATGCCACAGAGCGACAAGAAATATTTTGTATGTTTTCTGGTGCATTTGTTAACTGAAGAATTAAATATGATCTTTGTATAATGCAGTAAACATTACAGCTATGCAGAAAGCTGTAGCCTACACTTCTACAAAACTTTCTGTAGTTACAAATTCACAATAATTATTTATATCCACCCTCTGTTGGGATTCTACTTGAACATAAAAAAGCACTATACCTTCAGGTGCCACCCACTGGGGATGCCACATCTTCCCCTTGTTCTGAAAGGAGAATGTTGCATCGGCCATGTTGATCTTGGCAGTAAGATCCTCATCAACCTGCATCAATAATGAATTATTAGCAACAAAACTCGTTCATGTAACCATAAGAGTCAATTGCAGTGTAATGCTATCCCATCCTTTTCTGAGTGAACATCATGAGGATAAGTACCCCCGCGAGCATAAAGATAGAGAAGGCAGGCCCTTTTTTGACCTTTCTTTATCCGACTCAAATTAATGAACTATTTTTGGACCGAGTTAGCTGCTTCAGGCTTGTGTTCATGTATTTATGACAGTATATTTGATACTGTAATTGCTCAGATTGGCAGAGCAGCCTGCCGAAGGTGAGGGCCTGCCGTCTCCATCTTTATGCTCGCGGGTGTACATATTGGAGGAAATATCATGTTTTTCCAAATTTAGCCTACATAAATGTGCATATGTCCCATAAGTATGGGGGCATGGTGGTCTAGTGGCTATGCTACTGTCCAGCCAAGCAGGAGGTCCGGGGTTCAAATCCTGTCCCCATCACCTCTGCTTGGTTGGGTCTTTTTCCGCTTTTCACGCGACATTTCTGGGAGGAATTGTACTCCCTTCTCTGCCCAGGGCCAGGAGAAAAGGTCTTGTATTTAAGAGGGTCTGAAATGACTAGAACCTATTTAAGAGCGCCCTCCCTTGGGAACCTCCTCCTCCCCTACACCCGTCGGACCAGGGCGCAGCAGCAGAACAAGGACATTGTAATGGATGCGTTTAAATAAAGATCTGCGTAATACCTCCAAGGACTACCAATTATTATGTCCCATTGAAGTCCTATTGGCACCCTGAATAGGAGGAAAAGGAGAGAGAGAGGTAATTGCTGGGGGTCTGTGCAGGGAAGGGGCCCATTCGGTTCTACTGACTGACTAAAATTTGGCGCAGTCAAGACATGAACTTGAAATAGAACAGTCTGTGACATTTCAACAGATAGGGATATAAGCGCCATTATAAATTATGAAATACATCGCATACAGAGTGTTTCTTACTAATATGGCCAAAACAAATCGAAAATGTAGGGGGGAGAAATGTCGGGGGAACAACTGTTAAGAAGGTAGATGACCAGAAACATTGGCTGTTGGTTGCTGAAGGATCAGGATATGAGCATGATAATCATGACTGTTGGCATTTGTGAGGTCACCTCTTTCACAGAAGTGATTATTACCACTCATATCCTGCTCCTTCGGAAACCACCAGCCAAGGTTTCTGGTCATCTACCTCATTAACAGTTGGTCCCCCGACATTTCTCTCTCTCTCTCTCTCTCTCTCTCTCTCTCTCTCTCCCTCTCTCCCCCCCCCCCCACCCCCTATATTTTCGACTTGTTTTGGCCCAAGGAATATGCTGGTGGCAGTTGGCCATACTAGTAAGAAACACCCTGTATAGTGTAATGTTGCTACACAGCAAAACGATTTGAGCAAAGAATTAATCCCAGCTACATATATTCTCAGCTGACATGAACAAATGCCAATATCAGGTTTGTTACAAACATGATTTCATCAATAGGGATCTAAGTTACCTTGAGATAAATGTGAACAATAATCAGAAGTGATCTCAACTGTACGTTGCACAATGGAACAATATATGGACAGAACCCAATTTCATTGTTATTAAGGCAAGCTACAAGTTACGTACCATAACATGATGACTGTTAAGCATATATTGTGGCACATTTCTCTCCAGTGAATGCAAAAAGGCCATCCCCCGGGCAACATGTAATGCAAATCTGAGAGCTTGTGCTGTATCAACAAGAAGACTGGAAGATCCCAGGTGGAGTAGGTCATAGAGAGAACCAAATGGCATCCACTGGGACACCACTATGAGGTCTGGAGGGCTGTTGCAGCATCCAACCACTCCCAGCACATTGGCATGTGAGAAGATCCGCAACTTAGGGAATTCCTCTTGGAAGTCTCTGGAAACCCTGGAGCTGCATTCCCGAACACGCAAAGCCTTGGCAGCCACTTCATTGCCTTGCCACCTTCCCCTCCAGGTCTCCCCAGTTGGTGTGCTGCCCACTCGTGTTTGCAGCTGGAGCTCACGAAGTGCAATGCCCTTGTGACGAGACAGGGTTGCATCACGACTGCGTGTCTTCAGCCCCAGCCAGCTCTGGTCCTTGAATATTATCTTTCGCAAGTCCTGACCTTGCTCCACTGCCAGCTCTATAAAAGCATCCAAGCATTTACCATCAATAAAAACCTTACCACAATATTCCGCATGTATTTAGACAAAAATAAATGCCGAACACAATATGAAATGTATGATGTGATTCACTAATGGGAGATATGACATGTGAACACATTTTCACATAAATTAATATGTCAGCAAGTTCCAACAAATACTCTGAAGTGATAGAGGCAATTTCTGAAAGAGGATAAATACAATAATTGATTTCCGTATCCCAGTGAGGCTCTACCCTAGTATCTACATTGTATCTCAATGATGAAGTTGTCATGCAGGTTGATTAACCTGAACAGCCAATGAACTCCTGACCTGCTACCAAATTCAAACACAGGGTTTCTTCTAAGTATGTGCTGGTCTTAATTGCTTGAAACTTCTTCAAGGCCAACTCAAATATACAGTAGTTCATAGAACCACTTTCTCAATTATGAATATTCCTGTTTTAAGAAAATAAGGTGTAACCCATTGGTGGAATCCTCTGATTGGTTGCTGAGAAACCTTACAGGTAACTTCCAAAATAAATGGCATGGTTCTCAACATCAAAACAACACTTGAATGAAGATGTGAGATCTTTTGTGTTATGATTGAATGATTGCAAATACAAACTAACTTGATCATATGCTTGAAAATACTCTAGAAGGGCTTTTGGTGGTTTTGGGCGTTTCCCTAAACATCAATCACCAAGTGAGTTCTCAAGATTAGTGGTCAAAAACAACAACTTCAAAAGTGACTCGGAAATGATGATGAAGAAGTTACCCAGTATAGGCCTGTGGCATTTTAAGGACTCCTCTTTTATTGACTGACTCTCATCATCAGCTGCTTTGCTGATTGATTTTTATTGTGGTAGGAAACAGAAGAGTCCCGAGAAAACCCATACGACCATGAAGAGAACCTACATAAACTCTCTCCATATGAGAAACTTTACTCAAGAAAAATGTATACAGTGAAACATGTCCATTACGGACCCTGGGTATAGTGGAAACCTATCCATTGCAGATTCTTTTTTCTGGGAACGGGCTCTCTCCATATGAGAAACTTTACTCAAGAAAAATGTATACAGTGAAACATGTCCATTACGGACCCTGGGTATAGTGGAAATCTATCCATTGCAGATTCTTTTTTCTGGGAACGGGCGTATGCAAAGGGCACGCAATGTGTTTTTTGACAGATATTACAGAACCTGCCCAACGGGGAAATGGAAGGGATTTTTGGCTCCCTTCAGAGAAAATCTCTGTTCATAACGGAAATAAAGAAGGTTCACATTATCTCCTGCTAGTCACAAAAATATAAACTACAGCCGGATTCACTCTCGGCCTTCCCAGGAGGCCTCTGAGTAACCCTTTCTGGACCATCCGATATCATACTGTGTCTCATAATTGCTGGAATTGGTACCAGCTCGTGGCCTTTAAAACAGGCGTATTGGTCATAAAAAGGGGACTATTATTGGTTGGAAAACGGAGAGACGGCTTGCGGGAGGGCCAAGAAGATTGTGACTCGTGATTCATAGGCCTTCAAGTTTATTTCACTGTTCAGTTCAGTTTTAACCCTGTAATGCCCCTTGGGTCATATCTGGCACACAATTTAGTGCAATTTTTACAATTTTTATATTTCCTGTAAGTGCCAAATTGCACTAAATGGTGTGCCAGATATGACCCAAGGGGCATTACAGGGTTAAAATGTAGGGGAAGGGGAAGGGGTTGACACAGGCTCAATGTATTGCCCGTTTCCGGGCCCATGGTTCAATTGAGCAGGCAAAATTAATAGCCCAAAAACTTGGTGTGACAAAATTTAGTGCTTCAAATGGGTGGTTGGAAAGTTTCCGCAACAGGCACAGAATTTCATGAAAAACAGTGTGTGGTGATGCAAGTGTCATGAATCTCAAAGTAGAAAATTGGAAGGAGAAGGTGGGAAGCGTTTGTTCAGGATATTCCAAGTAGGACATTTTCAACTTTAACGGAACTGCCATTTTTTAGATGTGCAGTACTACGTCAGGCAAAGCAGACTTTCACAAAAATGCTACTGTATGGACTGATTTTGCACCATGTTGAGGTAAGGTGCCTACTTTTGCTCTCCCATTTTCCTCTCTTTCTCATCTGCAAATAATATCAGTAATGTCCTTGATCTGAATACAGGGTGTAAATGAATTCAGGGGACAAACTTGTAGGGGTAATAGAGGGGACCAATACAAGTATTTTTGACATAGGAACCCGTGTCTGGAAACGCCATCTAGAGGGGGTTCATAGACAAGGAACGGGTGCGATCAGATGCGTCAGGCGGGCGGCTTTAGCGAGCGGACCGTTTAGTTGCTAGGTGGCGCGCGGATTGTACACAACTTCGCAATTCGCCATAACCTGGCAACAACAGAGTTGTTGTTTATTATCTATGCGCTACCTAGCATGCTGACTTTAGTTGTTAGGTGGCTCTGTTGTTGCCAGGTTATGGCAAATTGAGAAGTTGTGTACAATCCAGGCGCCACCTAGCAACTAAACGGTCCGCTCGCTAACGACGCCCGCCTGACGCGTCTGAGCCCATCCGTTCCTGGTCTATGAAGCCCCTCTAGATGGCATTTCCGGACATGGGTTCCTATGTCAAAAATACTTGTATTGGTCCCCTCTATTACCCCTACAAGTTTGTCCCCTGAATTCATTTACACCCTGTATAGCAGAAACCTATCCATTACGGAAATTTTTGGGGATTCTGTAATACACAGGTTTCACTGTATTTTCTTCTGGAAAGTCATGATATCAAAGTGTTAATTTAGAAGGGACATTTTTGGACCAAAAACTATTTTACAACATTCTAGACAGTCTCATCTACGTCAGTATAAAGTAAAATCCTATTTTTTCCTCAGCATGGAAATCCTGCTTCTACTACAGTTGTCACAATATTGTAAGAAGCACATGAGATGTTGGAATGATTGCTTTGATACATCCATATTCAGACCCTTGGGTCCTTCCTATGTCCAACATCTCACAATGATAAAACAGTGTAATAGTAATGTAACAATATCACGCAAGGGCTGGATATAAAATAGTGGCAACACTACAACTTCACATTGTATGAACACTGGATGGTGCAGTTGTGTCTGGTACTGGTAGTGGTAGATTGTGTGGCAAGTCAGATAGGCCTTGTTTCGCAAGTTCATGGCATTAGACAATTAGAGTATACAAGCATGTGAGGCTGTGAATTTGGGCATCAGGCAGAACCCCCCTAAAGTCATGTTCAGCAAGACGGAGCACCATGCATAGATAAAAAGAGAGAAATCACTACTCAGAAATATTCACTAGTTCTTCAGGAATCATGCTGAATGATATTGCTATAGCAGATTATGGCATTTTGCAAAATTGAAAGCACCCTTGCAAGGAAACCACTTTACACAAGAAATGCTATCTTGAAAACAATAAGGCAATCTCTTGCACATCTCAACAAGAATAGCTGTGCTGATGGAGTTCGGCACCTTCCAAACGAGTGGTAGACAATTGCATACATGGGAAGGGATTATGTTGAAGGAACGTAATACTAAATCTCACTCATATGTATAGTCTTCCAATAGAAGTGTCTGTTTTAGTTAGCAATTGTTTCGCTTTAGGCAGCGTAGTTTTGAGCAGTTATTTTGGAGCACATTTTGAGATGATCAAAAGTATTAGCTGATAATATTAGACCAAATTTAATCATATATTCAAGCTCTGAACTGCAATGAATTTCTGATTGGGAATGGTCTATTTGAACAATTGGCATCAAACATCCTAATATAACCCATTTTTTCAGGCCAGAATCATTGCAGCATTAAAAAGGATGGGTCCATGCAATCGAATATTATTAACTAATATTTTTGAAATTCACCAGGAATAGCCATTCCAAATTAACTGATCAAAATAAGCAGCTTAATTTAAGAAAATCAGGCACAATCTCTTGGTGGAAAAATTGCTAACTGAAACAAACATTTCAATAGGAACATCTGTATAGAGCTGTTTCCACTAACTTGTACCCTACTATTTTAGCTTGATATTTGGTACTAGCAAAACCTTACCATGCAGCCTCTGCGCCATGGCCCCTTTGCACTTGTCTAGCGCTGTCTCCCCATACTTATTTGAGACAGACACCGAAGCACCAGATTCAATTAGGTCCTCAGCCAATTGGTGATACCCCCAGAAACAGGCATAGTGCAGTGGGGTGTTCCCATGCTCATTTACCCAGTTTGGATCAGCTTTGTTTTTCAACAGCTGAAAAGGTAAGGTGAATTAAAAGAGGGATGGTTGGGATAAGTGGTTGTATGGCTTTACTTACAAGGAGAGCAATTTCCCTGTGTCCGTGGGCAACTGCCAGGTGGAGAGGAGTATCATCTCCCATGTTGGTGGCCCCAACTCTCACTCCCCTCTGGAGAAGCATCTCCACTATCTTCATGTGACCTTCCTTGCAAGACCAATGGAGGGGGCTGAACCCATGGTCATCACTGCAAAAAATGTACCATGTATCTAATAATGTAAACAGCTTATGGCAAGGAGATGCTGCAATGGCACGTTATGAAGAAGGGAGAACAGAAATCCATCAGGACTCACATGGAAGTCACACTGATATCATTACTATCTACAATTCTACATCATGGTTCACACATGCTGCATATTGACTGCTGCCCTTGAAATTAAGGAATTTTTGCGAGATAACCATTGCACTTCCAAGCGTACACCTGAGTACACAAGTGGTTAACCCTCAGTAATTTTGCATTGCCATCTTTTAAGGAGTAAATGCAGACATTTAATTTTCTGATGAGCTTGCAGACTTTATGGACTCTTAGAACACACTGGTGGCTGCAGATCTAGAGCAGTGGTCCTCAAAGTGCAGCCTGTTTGCCTACTAATGGGTTGATCAAAAATCAATTTCTTTATTGGAGTTTTCCAATTGGGGTGAGATGTGTCCTGATAATCGAAAACCAGATATTATAGCAGTCAGTTATATGTTTATCGCGTGACATATTCACGTATCCCCTCCTTATTCCTCATAAATGAACTATTGTTCATGATTTTCCCCTTTCCACTTATAGTTTACTTCTTATATTGCATGTGGGTAATTTACATGCATGTGCTGTTAATATGTCATAGGTGCAAACAATTTATTTATTTTTTACATCTAAAACTCGGGGAGGGGGGGGGGGCGATTGCCCCCCCCAAATGACGCCGCTGGGAGTGACAAAAAATTGCACGATACAGATATGGAAATTTGTGCAAAATCAAATCAAGTTAATTAATCTGTGCAGTAGGCCAGTAGCTCTGTAGACCACACGCATGCTTGTCTGTGTGTCTCACTGACAGCTTCAGTGTTTCCTTTTTAATTAAGGAAACACTGAAGCTGAGAAGTGGAGAATTAATGGCTGGGGGTAAGGTATGCTGTTACAAAAAAAAGAGTAGGTCCACAACTTACATGGCATTGGAGGGGAGTTTGCATTCAAAAAGTTACATAAACAGCTTTCAACTCCAAATCTAAGCTGCCATTAATTTTGAACAGCAGCCACTCTCCCCTGATCAAAATAGACAAGCGCCATCCAGTTTTAACTTACCCCAGGTTCATATCATGCTCTGTGTCGTCAAGCCAGAGACGAACTTGGAGAGCATTCCCTTCACGGCACATGTGGAATATATCCTCCATTGTTGATTCACCCTGAAACAATGAAGTTCACTTCCATTACTGTTCACTTCACTAGACCAACTGGGTGCAATGAGGAAGTGACATGGTGCCGCTAGAAGCTGATTAGGCAAGGAAATGGTTCACAGCTATTTTCAGATGGCTGATTAAAAGGTAAGCCAATTAGATGGGTTGGCAGTACAGTACTCGAACATTTTAAATCCTTGGTCAAACTATTAGCCATCAAATGCTGCAATCCAAGCTACTGTAAGTAACAATATCGCATTCTAGCCTGAAGAAAATTATCATTTACTGACCTGCAAGTCATACTAAAACATTTCCAAAAAAAAACATACTATTAATTTGGATTTCTAGCTATTTCTAATAGCAAACATTTCAGTAAATGTCATTTCTCCTCGTAACTGATGGGAACAAGTTTACATTACTTTTTATTTAAGACTTTCAGCAGGGTGTGTGT
>KZ538459.1:32687-47461 GCA_000934665.2 Catajapyx aquilonaris | reverse complement strand
GGGGGGGGGGGGGAGTGCAAGCAAGTGTGGGTGGATGGGTGGGGTGGGAAAAGGGTCAAAAATAAATGTGCGTAGCCCTGTTTCTACTCTTCCTGGCGGGCTCTGAATTACCCTTACCCATTTCCTCCTCACCACCCCCACCAAACCTAGCTTCTGTTACCGTACTGCTAGTCTCCATTCATAACCTTTTATTGCAACAAAATCATATACCCATTTCCAAAAAATACAAACATTATTAGATCTATGAAAAAATGCAACCAAGTTACACTACTGAATGGACAAGAATTTATTTTAGTACGCTGTACTCCCGCTTATCCGTGTTTTGGATTATCCGTGCATGGCTAACACAAAGAAAAGTCAGAAAAAATGTCGAATTTTTTTTGGCAAACCAAGAAATATAACAGACTCTTTCCAGAAGACAAACTGAAAATCTCAGGAAATTTTTCTAATTATGATTAAATCTTATTGAAAGCAGAATACAGAATGTACAGTTGTTCATTTAAAACCTGTGAATAGCTCATTTTCCGGTATCTACGACCATTTTCTGATTATCCGTGTTTTCCAATTATCCGGCGACACCCGTGCAACCATTAGCCCAGATAATCGAGATTACAGTGTACTCGATTATTCCTAGAGCAATGGCTATCCAACTCTTTGACCTGGGACCACTTATGAAGGAATAAAAAACAGGGCCAACTGCTACTGGAATTATGAAAGCACATGTCAGTGGCCCGCAAGACTCAAAGGAAACCATTTTAATTTTTGTGGCCACTTGAAGATCACTGGCCGAATGAGTAGATAATCATGCTTTTTGCACATTTGCTGCTGTGTGCGTCTGAAGCATACTCTAATGAAATAACTTAAAAGCACCTTCAAATGCAAAATCTAATCAAAATTTTTAAGTCAAACATAGGCAAATCATACACAAGTGCGCATAATTCATATAACACAATTATATTACACATGACTGACGCTAACGAAAATTACTTCTCACTCTGCAACTGGAAGAGTGACTTTTACTGAATAACACTAAATCTGTACACCTAACATACTGTAACATGGAACTGGGTAATTAATACTTCCTCCAATATTCCTTATCATTGTAGCTGTCTGTTAGTTTACCAAACTCATTAATGTGGCATTCCAGATTCTGTACATCAAAACTAGATGGTACTTGTAAACCAAGTATTTTGTTGAAAATATAAGGAAACCGTACAGGAATTGAAATGATAAAATGTGGGAAGCCCTGAAATAAAATTGGGCAATTTTTTTTCCACAGTGAAAGTTTCCAGTTCCTGAATGAATTTGTCATTTATATTGAAAGGTTTGAAATTTGAACACATAACAATCCAGTGTACACCATCGCCATTCAACTGACAGGAACTGCATTATCAAGATGGGAATTCATTCTAGGCATAAGTCAAGCAGAAAGGCTCATAACACCTAAGATGATGTACAATGTGCAAGTTTTATTAGGCAATGCCACATTTTTCTTAACACCCTTAAGCAAGACGGGCTTTCCTATACTGAAACTGTGAACATGGCAAATCTCATGACCTCATCCTGGCAGCAGCTGTTGAGCAGTAATAATTGCTCATATATATAATTAGATTCCTGAATGAGCTGTAAGCACCCACAAGACAATTGTGAATTCCTTGACACTAATCAAAATTACTCAATCCCATCCTGAAGGCCATAGCCTTACTCAAAATGTCATTGGCCAATAGACATTTTATCCATGATCAAAGTTGCGACATGTACTAATTGAATCTAGCCTAACTTGCATACAAAAATTTAAAATAGTACCACTTGACTCTATTTTGCATAAATGGCAAACACCTGCAACAACAATCCACAGCTTCTTCATACAATACTGCACATACGCTATTTAAAACATTAAAACATTAGGTACAATAATGTTTTAAGTACATAATTATCAACTAAGCATACACAGGATGAGCCACACCTCAATATATGCTCTTGTCACAAGTGTCATGATAGTCATACTGCCTGCCAAGCTATGACATTGTCTGATATCAGTTAAAGCGAGTCTACAGTAGCTATTACCTAATAGACACTCTCAACACGTCACCACAAGCCACAATAATACCTGATGATTGTTCCCTGATTGACTTGGTGCACAAGAAGTGTGTACCAGGGGGTGCCTGGACCGCGCCCTACGTTAGGATCCTCTCCCGACGTGCGTCCTTCGCCCGCACTCACTTGCTCACCGTCCTCCTTTCGGGTTTCCCCCCGCCCCTTCTCTGCTCCTCCCTGGTCCCTGCCTCCTCCACCTTCATCCAGTCCACCTCCTCCACTCTCCCGTGCACACTTCCTTTTTTGCCTGCTCGGTTGCCAGCAGCAGACAATAGTATCGATATTATCGGGGTACATTGAAATCGATTAACTCCGCGCAATTCAAACGGGGGAAAAGTTGCAGTGGCGTATGCAAAAAAAAAAAAAAAAAAAAAAAAAAAAAAAAAAAAAAAAAAAAAAAAAAAAAAAAAAAAAAAAAAAAAAAAAAAAAAAAAAAAAAAAAAAAAAAAAAAAAAAAAAAAAAAAAAAAAAAAAAAAAAAAAAAAAAAAAAAAAAAAAAAAAAAAAAAAAAAAAAAAAAAAAAAAAAAAAAAAAAAAAAAAAAAAAAAAAAAAAAAAAAAAAAAAAAAAAAAAAAAAAAAAAAAAAAAAAAAAAAAAAAAAAAAAAAAAAAAAAAAAAAAAAAAAAAAAAAAAAAAAAAAAAAAAAAAAAAAAAAAAAAAAAAAAAAAAAAAAAAAAAAAAAAAAAAAAAAAAAAAAAAAAAAAAAAAAAAAAAAAAAAAAAAAAAAAAAAAAAAAAAAAAAAAAAAAAAAAAAAAAAAAAAAAAAAAAAAAAAAAAAAAAAAAAAAAAAAAAAAAAAAAAAAAAAAAAAAAAAAAAAAAAAAAAAAAAAAAAAAAAAAAAAAAAAAAAAAAAAAAAAAAAAAAAAAAAAAAAAAGAGGGGACCCCATTTCATAAGCAATAGGTGAACAAGCAGTAAAGGGGGAGGAGCAAGCCCGCCGCAGGCGCAAATGGGGGGGGGGGTTCAAGGTCACACGAGCTTAGGTGAATGTGGGAGATCTGAATGGATGTGTATTTGATTAAATTTGTAGCACTTTTGCCCCAAAAAATCATGAATTAGTAATTTCTAATGCTATTTCAAACATTTCGGGTGGGCCCCCCTGCCCCCTGCATTCACCACTGTGTTTTCTGATGGTGTAACAATGTTGTTTCATTGCATGTGCCTTTAATCAAGAAGTGAACATTCAAGTATATTCATTAACATCATTTACGCTGCTCCAAAAAGAAACTGATTTTAGGAAAGTTCCATCACGTAAACGACCATGACGTAGGCTACTGATGAACATCACACACTCGTGTCCTTAGTTTGTCCAATGTGATCATTTGAAACTGAAACCATCCTAACGATCAACAAGTAAATATATCGATATAATATTCAGGAAATATCTACCCCATTGTATCGATACAATGAGCAAGAGTGCCATCAACACTCGTCAGATCGAGCGTGGGTAGAGTTGTGGCCCACTTACGGCCTCAAAGGCTCCCACTACTACACTGCGTATACCTACGCATCTCGAGTTCGTATGTTTACAGTTTTACGGTTTGCCTGCCTACACGCAATGCCTTCCACGAAGTGAATTGAATTGAGAAAAACGCCCTTATTAAGGACATGACATTTTACCAGATGGCCCACAATATCATTCCCGCAATGTGGTACGAGTAAAATTCGACTTGTTTGAATTCCCCTACAGATATGTGCCACTTAGAATTAGCAAGAGAGCCATAATTAATTTGGTTTATTCCCACTCGTGCAAACAATCCGGGAGTTCTGATTCATCATGTTTAACTACAGTACTCTGTGACGATAGAATTACCTTCGGCATGTGTTTTATAACGATTTCGACAAACTCCTACGGGATGAGTTACTGGAAACCAGGGAGTGTTAGGAATGTCATTTGGTTTTCGCAGCCTTGTTAATTATTAAAAAAAGAAATATTATGTACTCTTGTATAGTGTTATTCTCTGACCCTTCCATAATCTCTCTGCTTATTTACTGCGCCTAAACGTGCTCGCAGCTTAAATTAAGGGCATGGTACAGTAACACGTCCCTTACAACAGGAAAAGGCAAGGTCGTGTGTGGAAGGTCGCATACCTGCCAGGATATTTCATCTAGCTATGTTGAGAGGCCCATTTTCTCGGTAATGAGCCTGCTCAGAGCAAAGACATAAACTGTAAGTATCGTAGAAGGGTGATTCTCCAAAAACTTACCAATACCATGCCCCGGCATAATAACTCAAAAATGGCTTGACTGAGAGAGTTGATTTTTTAAACATTTGGAGAAGCAGTTGACACCTAGCCATCCCCATGAAAACAAAGAAAAATATTAAATTAAGTTTTACTGCAAAAAATGTCAAAGGGCCTAAAATCACTATTCTTGTCATGTCCCTACCTCATTTTAAAGCATGCTATATTTTTTTACAATTTTATTATTAACATTAGACAAGTTTCAGTACTATAATTAAATTCTACATAGTTGCAGGTATAAAACAACATTTTTAAAACGATTTATTCATTTGACATGACCTTGCTGCATCACTCCAAAGTGTGTCCCGAGTTTTCCCGGAAATAAAAAGTTCACACTCCTGGCTCATTTTTCTATGTCACAAAATAGCTTAAAATTTTTGAAATAACTGCGTGATTCCATGGCATGAAGGGTCTTCTTGAACCCACAGAAATTTCCAGAGTCAACGTTTGTTCTGGATCGTGATATTAATCCTAATCCATCCAAAGGCCATTCTTCTGGCTCCCAAACTCCCGGAAATAAAAAGTTCACACTCCTGGCTCATTTTTTATGTCACAAAATAGTTTAAATGTTTTGAAATAACTCTGATTCCATGGCATGAAGGGTCTTCTTGAACCCACAGAAATGTCCAGAGTCATCGTTTGTTCTTGACCGTGATATTAATCCTAATGCATCCAAAGGTCATTTTTCTCCCGGAAATTAAAAGTTCACACTCCTGGCTCATTTTTCTATGTCACATAATAGCTTAAATGTTTTGAAATAACTGTGATTCCATGGAATGAGGGGTCTTCTTGAACCCACCGAAATCTCCATAGACAACGTTTGTTCTGGACCGTGATATTAATCCTATTGCATGCATAGGTCATTCTTCTGGCTCCCGAACTCCTGGAAATATTCACTCTCCTGGCATTAGAATATCAGAATTAGTTCTCCATATTTTTCCCTGATTTGTGACCTCATATAGAGTAAGTGAGAATTTTTCCAGATTTTTAAAACAAGTTTTGAAATTCATTAATTCTTGCTTTGAAAATGGTAAGTTTTTGGAGAATCACCCAGAACGTCGTAATCATTGTTACTCACCCTGCTAAAAGAGCCCCTCATTCAGTACGACACTCACAATCAGACATAAAACAAGATCATAAGTATCATAACATTTGTGTAACTGGTCTGTACCTCTGTGTGAAAAAATTCTCGGCGAAATGTTGCCTATGTCCCAGGCGCCATACGGATACCTTATACTCGTACACGTCCAGTGCGCATTTCTTCAGAATTCTGAAACTCGTTTCATATCATCTCTTGGGTAATGTATTTCCATCAGTTTTCTTTTCAAAAATTCTCTAGGGTTGAGCCTAACCCTAGAGAATTTTTGAAAAGAAAACTGATGGAAATACATTTTGGTATGTGGTAGGCAATTTCATTTGTCCAACATAAGCAAGATGAGGTCAAAATAGACATCTCCTTTATTAATCACGTATTTCAATTAGTAACAACAGTTGACATCCGCCTTACAATTACGGTACTGTACATAGTTAAAATCTCTACACACTACCCATTTAAATTCCACTCTCAAATGGCACTTCAGTCTCGAGGTTTATAATTGAACCCTGGAACTATTTGAATCGCATAGAAAATGAAGTGTCGCTTACACTATTTTGCCATGTGTCTTCCTATACGCCTGCATTGTCTGTATTCATTGTAGGTGCGCCAAACTTGGAAGGTATGTGCTGAAAATGGCGAATCTAAACTCTCGTCACGTACACACACACACGTGTCACGAATGCTATTTCACAGTCAAACATGGAGTAGCATGAGTTTGCATGGTCCCCACCCACCCAATCAGTTCTTCGTATAACATAAGTCGGTTTCCGATTCCACGGCGCGTGGAAATCATTACCGACATAATGATGAAGACGATGAAGAGTTTCCCAGAGGGCTCTCTCCGAGCTTGCTATTTTTCTCGAGATTCTACGGTTTCCCCCTACTCTCCATAGGAGACGGATTATGTACTTGTATACTGTACATGATTGTAAAGGTTATAGATAGATGATTATCCCACCCTTTCATCATTTTTCCATGTCTCATGGTCTTCACTCTCTCTACATATCTCATACGTGTACAATAAACCGGAAGGACTTTCGTAATGGGAGACCGAATGTGGCAGGGGTAGGGGGACGCTGCACCAACCTACCTCATGACCTAACCTTCCTTCCCGGCGGACACGCCTATCCTTCAGCAGATACACGCCTATAGGAGAGTAGGTAAAGTGCTGGGTCTCCCGATACGAAAGCGTAGTCCAACAAACGTTGTCAAAACGACTTTTATAATGTTATTATTCACATTGAATAATTTGCGGACGGTACATGGCCTCATGTGGCGTGCATAATACGTAAAAAGACAAGCAATCGTCACGAGTTGTGAAATGATGTGCAACATGTTGGGTAAGTTTATAATATATTATTTTACAGTTGAAGTTATTGAAGGGCTATACCTGTGTTATTCCCTTGAATTGGCGACAATGGTGAACAGTGTTGCCCTTGGATCGTATTTTCGAATAGTATTTTCGATGACATGTTTCACCGTGCCGGTTTCAGCAAAAAAATTACACATTTTGTTTTTCAAATATTGGTTTTGTCGATCCTGCTGGTTCAGGTTTGCTTTAGCTTCGTAGGCCTATCTAACCATCCGAGTTTGGCGCATCAGCGACGGATCCTTATGCCATATACGCATACGGGAAGGTTAAGGGCAAAATAAGAGCTGATAGACTACTTCCTTTCCAATGTAACTTACGGCAATTTCCAGTTCCATTCTTCAGTTACTTGATGGCATCATTTTTTACTCAAAGTCGCTTCCGTTCAAAGATGAAAGTATATTACAGGTTTAATAATATTATACCAAGATTCTCCATAAAAGACCATCTAACAGTGTCTTGATCAGTGCTCCATAACGATTGAATCCGTTTTCAATAGTGCGAGATTTATAGGCCAACCACAAGTTGTACAAAGATTGCGAGAGAAACGTTGATAAAACAAGTTTCCCAGTAAATCAAAATATTTTTATCATGGCTGGTAATTACAAAATGCATCAAAGTATTTCTTGTTCGTGTAGATTGCATAACGTATAGGCTGTCTTTATACGTCAGCATCAGGTGTAGTAATACAATCAATGATGGTGTACGGCTGGCCTCAACCTACAGTGTGTGTGCGTTGCACTGTTAGGCCTACTTACAGAAAGTACTGTACAGTACATATGGACGACTGTTGATTGTGACTAGAATAATGCGGGAGACAATGGCATGAGTGAGTGGCAAGTTTGATTTTTGGNGGGGGGGGGGGGGGGGTATCGTTGATACTACAGTAGTTGATGCTTGCTCTGCACCGGATCAAAGGCTGTACTGATGATTACGACGGAATCGTCTAGGGATGACGACAGCAGAGGTGCTGTCTCGCATTCGTCGCCCATAACAGCCGACGACGTAAGGCGACTCGTTTCATCGGCCATTACCCTGCCTTTGTCTTCCTTCTCGTCATCGTCTCCTTCCTTTCTTCCCTGAAGCAGTTCGCTCTTCTTGGACCCATATTTGCTGCGAGCTCCACTTTTTGTCTGATCAAAATCTTCTTCCATCTCTACATGGCATAAAGAAACATTTTTATGTGTAGGGGTGCTCTAATTGTAATGTCAACATAATGTTGTACCAGTGAGGCCGACTCTGGTGATGGTGACACGACCTGAGGAGAAGCTGGTTGTAGGTGGTGAGGCCGTAAATCCTGAGTCCTCCATGTTGCCCTCGGAGGTCATGTCCAGTGTAGTTTCGTTTGTGGCTTCGTCTAGCTGCAACGAGCGCCGAGGTGTCGAAAACCTCCTGCCCATGGCCCCAGCACGTGCAACCATGTCGTCCTCGTCCTCGTCGTCCTCGTCGCCTCCTCCACCGTCTGTAGTTTGAAATGTGACTGATCTCCGACCAGCAGTGCCCCTCCCACCCGCGTTACCAGCTGCCCCTGCACTTGCCCCGGAGCCGCCCCCAGCGCCTCCGTTGCCTCCGCTACCAGTGGCTCCTCCGTCTGCTCCGCCGCTTCCGCCGCCCCCACGGCCACTGGCACCGGAAGCCCTCGAATATTTCACAGAGGCAGTCTGGAACATACGCCATCATTATTAACAGAATTTGCCGCCTAATTATATTCCATTTGGCTCCGTAATTACGCACTAATGAGACTAGCAACCCCGACTTATGCGTCAATTCCCATGCTATTGAGTCGATAAAATTGTTAATGAAATCGCCCACCAAAGTGAATAAACAACACAGTTCAATTGTGTAACTCGAATAAAAAATGTGGACTGCACATGTTCAATTTTGCGCCTGAAGTGAGAAGAATCATGATGCGAGAGGTTATTATTTTACTCTAATTTTTTAATGTTTTCTAATCGCTGAATTCATTTTATGTGGATATTGTAATAATGCAATGCATATCTCAGGTCAGTAGAGCCAGTCCGGAAGTGTTTAAAGATAGTAATGAGTAAACCTTACAACAATCATACCTTGCAAGATTCATTTATGAATTATGATTATGACATAACCAAATGTAATGGCCTGATTCTAGACATGGGGTCACAAATAGGCCACTTGCGTCTTTTAAATGGAAAAATACTTACACTTTCAATACTAAAATCATTTCCTTACCGCAGTGAAAAGGAAGGTTTTAATGTGGCGTCATAAGGTTATACCTTGTACTGTACAATACATTATTCCCCAAACACGTTCCTGATGCTGTACAAGAGGACTAGCATAATTAAACAAATTATACTCACATTTATGCTATAATAAGCTGGATTATTTTATTGATACATCCCATGTCTCACTGTCATCAATATTGCTTGGCTGTGCACGTCTGGTGTGGGTACTTAAGCACCAATAATATTAACAGCATGAAACCAGTCTTACTCTTTGACCATCCCCCAGTAGAGACTATAGAGAGAGCCCTGTCCTTGTTCGGACTATATATAGCCCCTGACGATACCCTCGGACATGTAGTATGTATACTGTACAAACAGTACAGTAGACTACTGTACCCTAACAGCAAGTGAATAACCCCTCGCTGTGATGTCCATGCCAAGGAACTGCACTTCGAGTGTTGTTGTTATACGGGTACTCCGTATAACCTTTTCAGGGGTCAGTCAGTATCGACTCGGCTCCAATTTTCCGCCCAGTCCCAAATGGCCCGAAGTTTACAATACCAGTGATGAGTACGAATGCAGTTCAGAGTGACAGGCTGTAACTCAAACGCTATTGTCACTGCACAGAAGGACTAACACTTCTATCACAATCAGTGTCTCATTATTTGAGCATCGCTTTGTCATCATAGCATGTGGCGCAGTAATCCAAAAGATATAATTCAGGTGAAAATTTTTGCACAAATCCTTTATGTAGTACACACAGTTGAGAACAAACTAACAATACCTCTCTTCAATGGCAAATTAGTCAATTATTATATTATTACCGCACAGATCTACATAGACTGACCGAGCAACATTCTTCATGATAATCCAATTTCCGCCAAGTTGATTATATATAAGGTATTATTTGTTCTAGGCCAGGAAGGCACGATCAAAGACTGTTTGCGAATTATACCGTCAGTCCTGGACGAGTATTATTGCACTGACAAAGACTGACGTAAGTTTAATTAAATACTAGCAGGCTATTCTCATCAGAGGTTTGCCCTAAATCGATAATAGGCCTATAGTGTACGGTACCAAGGGCGTTGCCTCGATCTTCGTATAGTATCGTTCCCCCTCCCATCCACCCCCTCCTCCGTCTCCCTCCATGTAGTCTATAGACTAGGGGAGGGGGCAGGGAGTGTGTGAAGAAATACCTCCGCTGATCTTATCAGGATTTTAAGAACACTATACATTACAATATAGAAAACTTACTCTTTTGGACCCGAGCTCGTGTGCTGCCGTACCTCTCCCAGCAAGATACTCCTGGTACTGTGACACGACGCACAGTAATGCATAAACCTGAGAAAAAAAATTCACCACATTAGTGACACGTGGAGGTGCCTATTTCAATACCAAATAGATCATGAAACTCCACGTACGTTGAGAGTGATCAGCATGAAGTCCAAGGTGAACATGATCGCAACCATGGGATTAAGATATACCTGCAATCGGTTAACAATCAATTAAAAGCGGCTACATACTCTAGAATTATGTGTCGCTTTAATCTACGTAACACTCTTCTATAGTTTTAAATAGCGCTAATGGGTGATTCTCCAAAAACTTACCATTTTCAAAGCAAAAATGACGGAATTTCAAAACTTGTTTTAAAAAGTAGGAGTGAAAAGTTCACACTTACTCTATATGTGGTCACAAACTGGGAAAAATATAGAGGGACTCTCATATTCTAAAGTAGTGGAAACCTTCCAGGATTGATTTTGCAGCTAACTGCAATAATTTTTATTGGACGTTGGTCCTCATGATATTATTAGATCAAAAAGTGAAACTCAGTTTTTAAATATCCGCCCCCTAAGTTGTAGTGAAAACCTGGGCTCAAAATTCGAGAATTTGCAATTTTTTGGCCTTGAAATGGCCACAGCAGACACTAAAAAGCTTCCGGAATTTTAATATTAATTTTTCAGACACTAGTTGATGATGGCCAATTTTTTGAGTCGCATCTTGTTCAAGAACGATAATTTTGTTAAAATATTATTATTATTTAATATTATTGCCAGGAGTTTGGGAGCCAAAAGAATGACCTTTGGATGCATTATAGGATTAATATCACGGGCCAGAACAAACGTTGACTCTAGAAATTTCTGTCAGTTGATATGACATCCCTTAATGCCGTGGCATGTTGGCATCACAGTTATTTCAAAACATTTCAGTTATTATGTGACATAAAAAAGTGAGCCAGGAGTGTGAGCGAAAAATGTGCTACATAACTGAATTTAAAACTGCCTTAATTTTTGAACCAACTAGGAGACGTACAGTACTATGGGGCTCCAATTCTTGTGGCCACTTATCCTGGTCTTGAAGCAACGCTTTACACCCATACACTTCCTCACCGTGGGACCTGTGCGAAGGGTTGCTTCAAGACCAGGATAAAGTGGCCAAAAGAATTGGAGCCCCATAGTACCAAAATCCCTTTGTTTCACTGCAAATTTTAAAAATATACCATATATCCTGATCTTGCAAGAGAGTAACATAAAAACTCGGGACACACATTGGAGTGATGCAGTTCAAGGTCATGCCAAACGATTAAATAGTTTTTTAAACTTTATTTTATACCTTCAAGTATGTAAAATTTAATAATAGTATTGGAACTTGTCTAATGTTAATGATAAAATTGTAAGAAAATATAGCATGATTTAAAATAAGATGCCATGAAGAGTGATTTTAGGTCCTGAGACATTTTTTGCAGTAAAAAATAATTTAATATTTGTCTTTGTTTGCATGGGGATGGCTATGTGTCAACTACATCTATACAGATGTTTAAAAAATCAACTCTCTCAGTCAAGCCATTTTTGAGTTATTATGCCGGGACATATAGTCCCCGGCGGGTTAACTTGGCAGTCCCCCCACCCAACACTCCCAGCCAATGGCGTGCCTGGATTGGGATGGGGGGGTAACGGAGGAGTCGAGGTGGAGCTGAGGTGGAGTGGGGCTGAATGACATTCACCGGAACATCCGCAGGATCAGTCGCCGGATGCTTCGCCGGAAGCTAGGCCGGCTGCTTGAAACCATGTGTACAAATTGTAATTAAAGGTTTGCTTTAAGATGTGTGTCGCAACAATTCACGTCATCAACATTTCCAATTTTAATTGTCATCACAGTAGTCCTTAAGAGGTCAGCGTGGCGGAGGGATGTGACGTAGAAGCGCGTAGAAGGCAGCGAGAGGTAGGGCAACGAGGTTGGGGCTATGGGGTAGAGCTTGGGGTAGAGGAGGTAGGCAGCGGAGGGGAGAGGTGGGGGGGCAAGAGGGGGCGTTGCCAGAAACCCCCACCCTGCCACGTTAGGAGGGAGTCTACTATAGTATTGGTAAGTTTTCGGAGAATCACCCGAATGTACCACGAAAATTAGTTTCAAAGTGAGCATCATCATGAGGCAAAAATGTAGGTTATGCGGTCCATTCATACTTTCAGAGATGCTCCGATGGAGTTCCACAAGAGGGGGAGGGAGGGAGCATTCGGCATTTCACGATACAGTATATGCATTTTCTGGATGAAGAGGCTGCATGGGCTACAGTGCAGGGAGATATTATAACGACCATATTATAGGTCTACATACAGGATCAGAAGTGGTACTCTATGAAAGTGAGCGTGTAGAGTGGTAAATATACAGAGCGTGGGAAAAGTTTATGACTACCCCCGAAGTTGGTTTAAAGCGACAATGTCATTATTTATATAATCATTATTAGCAGCAATGTATTGCCCGGAGTATGCATTTAGACTTTTCAAGATGACAATTTTTTCGCCAACATAAAATCACTTCCGCCTATTTCCTGATCAACCAAATGAGTAGGCCTACTGCCTGACAGCACGACCAGGGGCCCTTTCACAAAAGTGCAGGTTAAGAAAAATAACGGCCATAAACGATAAATAAGTAATCTATACGCGAATGAAAGGATCAAAGCACTTGGTAGTCCACGTATGGCTGCGGAAGCCGGAACACTGCATGCCCGGCGCTTAATAGCCATTAGATCGTGCCCTGTTATAGGACGCCAGAGTAGTTTTGAGAGAGGAGAAATCGTGATTTTTTTTGCTTATAGTCCTTTGATTTTCATATAAAAGCCAGTCCGCAATTAGACATGTCTATTTACAATCTACATTACCAACAGTCGCCATTGCAATGCTAACCAGTTCGAGACGGACATGTCGATGATGGTCACATGGCATGACATGAAAGTGTCAGTTCAGATACTTTCTGAACGTCGTGATACCAGTGACAAGGAAGAGAACGATGTGTGAAGGCGGTTTTCTATCTACTCTTGTAGCAGAGATTGCTATATGAAGCGCACTGAATCCATATTATCCCTTTATCTCCTCTCCGTTTGGTGGTGCTTTGAGTTAGCAGACGATGCATTTTTTTCCGATTTTGACCTCTCGCTTTGGGATTACCTTTCAGTTCTCAATAAAGAGGATTGCATCCTCGGAATCGAATTTTTTGCCCGATTTTTAGAGCCCACTAAATTGAGGGCAGTGTCCGTTTAAGAATCAGCCAAAACACTGTAAAGAAATGGGCCAAAAATGATGATGGGAAAGATCAGGACAAAAAGGAATGATATATGGCATGGATATAGTTGGTATTGGGATGCGTTTTGAGGAAAATGCGGCTGTTTTTCGGATGATTATTCAGGCAGAAAGAAGACTATCATCAAATGGTCAGCAAATGCCTTCACAGTACTTCATGTGGAAAGTCGAAGTTCCCAAAGCCATTTGTTTACATTAACGGGTGGTCAGAAATATTTTACACACCCTGTATATAGCAGGTCTGCACCAAAAAACTGCACTGATACTACTATAATAAGGAAGACTGTTCTTATTCCCATCATTTAAGTGCGATGCCGACACTTTGGGATTTCAAAATAATGAGTGTTCCAATTTCCGCATCAACGCTGTCCAATGCTGCACAAATTGGAAGACTATAACAGGCAAATGCTTCCAAAAATGAATTGAAACAATATTCAACTTGTTATCGCTGCAGGCCAGTCGTTCCCAACCTGGGGGTCACGAAGCATTTTCCGAGGGTCGCGCGTGGCCGCGGTAATTTTTATAAAGCGAAAAATTACGAATTCTTTTTTTTTTAATTTTAAAAAATTATAGGAAATTTCATCGCGAAGGGTTTTTTCTTCAACACCTACTAACACTGGGGGNGGGGGGGGGGGGGGGCTCGCAGGTTACTTGACTATCATAAAAGGGGGTCATGACCCGAAAAAGGTTGGGAACCACTGCTCCAGGCCTTAGTTCTTATTTCTCAAAATAATTGTTTTTAATTAAATACTGTTTCGCACTGTTTATGGTAAGTTATAGCCAGATGAACCGGTACGTAAATTGCTATTATACGACACTGATAGGTTTAACTGTTCAGCAGCACCGAGCCAAATTTTAATCTCAAATTTTTTAATATCCGGTCCGTATTATAAATTATTGCAGAGCTGCAAAGTTCATCTGTGACGACTCCAACCGTTACTGATTTACGAGACACTGTCGGATTTTCAATTTTCAGAGGCGAAAGCACTAGCACTAGGGGAAAGGCACGTTTTTAATGCGGAATATAGGGAGCAAAAATCGATGCTATACGCCATTTAGATCCCTCATCTGTTAGAGTACTCCCCTGATGCGTCTTTTCATCTCTCCGACAGTGATGTAAGCCAGCAGCTCTTCTGTAGCAATGTAAGCCCGATCGACTCTGTCGATAAGTATAAAGCCATATCCGAATTCCCCCCCC
>KZ538459.1:0-20390 GCA_000934665.2 Catajapyx aquilonaris | reverse complement strand
GGGGGGGGGGGTTATATGGGTGGTTTATAGGGTGATTTTTACCATTTTTAATTTAGTTCATATTTTGGGTTAGCTTGTGGTTCCCGTCATCGCTGCCCTTTATAGGGAAATGTCGTGATGGTGTTGTTGTTGTTGTTGTTATGAGAGTTTGGTCAGACCACCTATTATACTTGCGTAGAGTATTTGGTCATAGAATAGATGTACATGCCCATAATGTTAGGCGCCTAACTTAGGCCTATATACTGATCAACCAGTGGCGGATTTAGGGGGGGGGCTCCACAGAGGGGGAAAAAACGGAAAAAAACGGGGGGGAAACTCGGAAAAACCCTCTAGAACAGTGCAAATTGCACTGTTCTATGGGTTCTTTTCCATTTTGCGGTTGCGACCCCAAATTTGGGGTCGCGAGGAAGGGTTGTGACCTTGAACCGGAAAGTTTTTTCGCCTGCGGCGGGCCCTGCGCCCCCCTCCCCCCCCCAGAGAAGTTCCCTTGTGCCCCTCCCTGAACAAATTTCTGGATCCGTCGCTGTGATCAACCCTGCACACTATAGTGCCGTGTGCAACAAGTAACATAAAACGATAACTACTTCGGCGGGCAATATTAGCGATAACTTAAAACGACCATGATACTTGGAAGTGGGAACACCCTGTATATTTGGTCCGGCCTTGGGAAATACGAAATACGCACATGCCAATCTTAAGTTCGGGATGTTGTTAAAAAAAGAAACAAAGCATTTTAGAATGCCGAAACTTTCAACAATGGTGGTGCCCTAGTTGTTATACAGTAGGCTACTAAATATCAAACTCATAGCTGCTGTCATATTAGCTGGATATTAGGTCAAATTATGAAAAATATGAATATATGTCTTCCTTGACGTTCTTTTCGCAATAAAAAATCGTTCCCTGCCAAAACTTTCAGGATAATGTACGAGGGCGTTAGGAATGTCTTCCCCCCNTTATCAATAGAACCTTCTTGGAGCCGAATGCACTGGCACCAAGGGTATGTCAACCTCTCCTGGCCCTCCTGGAACCACATTTTGGCGGGGCGTCGCACCCACTCCCGGACAACTGCTTCTTGTTCAACAAACAACAACGTTCTCGAAATGGCGTCGGCGGAGGGTTTTTTCATGGATTAGAACAGGTGAAACTCACTGGGTGCGAAATCGGGGCAGTATGGCGATGGCGGGTGTGGAAGCACCCAAACCCAGATCCATGAAAAAAAAAATCCCTTCGCCAATGCCATTTCGAGGACATTGTTGACAGTTGTTGACTATGAGCAGTTGTCCAGGAGTGAGTCCGCCGCACCACCAAAAAGTGGTTCCTGGAAATCCATGGCTCCAGTGCATTCGGCTCCAGGAGGGTTCTATCGCTAATGTGTGCTTATCTACCAACCTGCATGGGCCCTGTATTTGTAGCATTAAATAAATAAAGTGTAATTACTTTCCTAACGCCCCTCGTATATAGACCTACTGGTGCCTATATTGTAGCTCTACTGCATATCTAACTCGTAGCTGCTATGCTGTGACAATGTCTAAAATATTTTGCCTAATTATGTCAAATACATGTTTTATTGCATGTTTTATGACCCTCAACCATTTGGAGTTGAATGACACATTGCGATCGAACTAATAGCTACCGAGATAAGAAGCGAAATATAGTGACGTGTTTTTTCTTGCTACAATTTCTTTACCTCGACCTCAGTTGTTGTAACCCGTTGGTCCCAGTCTCCCGAAAATCACGCATTACACATTTACACTAGTATAGTTAGAGGAATCTTGTATGCAAATATTTAAAAATGTGGGGTGTTATGCATTATTTTGTTGAACTCCTGAACTTACCCGTTCATGGCCTGAATAGATTCTTCCATTGAACCTATTAACACTTAACTAGTGACCTGGAAAATCCTAACACTAATTTTAAATGTAAATTGCCTTTAATTATATTTGCCTTTTAATTCATTTACACAACACCTGCAACTGTTTTCTACAATTTGGTTTAATTTTCAACTCTCTAGCTGCCGTAGAACGGAATTTAAAAAATCATAAACCATGCAATATTTTCATAACAAAAAAATTGCACCTGGGGTCTTAAAAGACCCCAGGTCACCAGTTAAGGGTTAACTGGTACTATGAATGTGAATCATCCTGCATTAATCACTCCAAATTTTAACTCCAGTGCTTGCAATTACTAAGCGACACGCAGATTTAAAGGCGACTGGAATCGGCGCTTGTGCGGGCACGGGATGTTCATCATGGACCGATCATGCCGATGCGAGCACATGCGAACATGCGAACATGTCCCAGTTTGCTTAATTAGATTGATAATATAAAAATTTTCGGTATTTATCTTCACTATATCTTTACCGATACCATAAGTTGACTAGGTAGGAGAGGCACCTACTTGTAGACTCGAGAACTCCTATTCGTCTTCGGCAATAGTGTGAAATGGGACGAATAATAACATTGTTTGTGTCACAATTATGGTAGCTTTGGACTTTCAGATTCAAACCATACAAAGCTTTTGGTAATGCGTAAAATATTTTGCGTAACTAATTTATGTTAGCATTAAATATCAGTACCGGTATATTATTATTGGCCGGGTCACCCTTGTTGTTGCTCTCTCAGTACACTAAGCACACTCTCATTATTAGTGTGTAATATTTTCTGCAGATATTTTGATACTGTTGTAGCGTGCAGTAACTATAGGAACTTGTACGCCTTTCAGAAATCCGACGCCCTGGACTCTGCTGGCCCCTGCGTCAATAAACAGGCATTATGGACGGTATGTGCGCATGTTTTGTACTCTCTTCAGTTTTCCCTCATACTTGAGCACCTTACAGTCACTTCTTCCCTTTTCGCTCTATAATTTGATCCTTCCCAAGTGCACCACCCATCCATATAACCAACTTTACATATCAATTTGATTCCACAGTATGCCTCAGCTGATTTTCGCATGATTTGTAACCACAAAACCAGTACTAAACATTCACAATACACACTATAGGCCTATACTAGTAGAATGCTACAGTACCTATGCAAAAATCACTGTCAAGTAGTCTGCCCTTTCCAAAGACCTTGAACTATAAAATCCTTTTATCCCCTTCGCCTCCCTGGAGTTTCAGCTAACTAGAAGCAGTGTCGCGATCAGGTGTAACGAACGACCGTGAGAAATCCACCGACTGATGTGATTCTAAAACGACCAAATCCACTCGGTATAATCAAAGTGCACCACAGGCACATTCCAGCCGAGTCTGCAAAGACCTACCTCCCCCTACCACCCCTGACTCTCCCCAATCCCACCGTCGCTAAACTCCCACTTGTAGAGTTTTCAAATAGTTCTCGAGCAAAAGCACCGAAACCGGTGGCTCCCGCAGAAGAGGTCATAACCTACAGAACGAGGCCATCGTCGCTTTGGATTGGTATTTCTTACAGCAACGTTCCGTGCATTTTGGAGCCAAGTATTTCTGCCAAAAACTGCGCGCTTCAAAGTGATTGTGAAAAGCGTGTCTGGATGCGGCAAAGCGAAAGCGAAAGAAGGGGCGTCGGCTACCTTAATAAAACCTGACATGTCTAAAAGATGTGCTTTAAAAAAAATGCAGCAATGACGCGACTCCTGAAAACAGACATTTTGCACAAACACGACATCGCGTCTGATAATATGACATTATGAAAGACCTCGCCATGTATATGCCACAATAGGGTTATACCAAGAGTATACCTAATGTGACGGTGAGGCAAGACATACTGAATATGAAAATTCTGCTCGGCATGACAGCAGAATAATAACTCGCTTCAAGAATTTCATTGACGTTGACAAGGTCAAACTGCTATAAACACATCTGCAACAGCAATAACACTCGGATTTTTCACACCTTACATTCTATTACATATAACTACTGAGTTAGAACCGACTCAAAATTCAATACTAGCAACCACGCTAGCAACCCTTTCAATACAATACCGCGCTCTCTGTAAATTGGCATCAGTCGTGCCATCTGTTGGCTACAATTGAAACTTACACGTGCAGTAGAGTAGTGGGATGGGCATCGCTTGTGTAACTTTGCCGCGTTGGCTACCAGCCGACTACTGACAGCTCTAGTATTGTACCCAAATATCGTCGGTGGAGACGTGTACACTATCTGTTATTCTGAGATGTTACATCGTAGTTGAAGACAACTACAGAGGGCAAATGGGGTACCTGTCAATCGACGTGTGACGTCACATGTCAAGTACCGTAATCTAAACGACCGTACACGTCACGTCCACTGCGGTGTGTACGACGATGCCAGAGTCCTTGGTGGTAGGGGGGCCTACGATGGCACCCAAAGGTAATCTGGTGTCAGTTCACACATGCACGGCTATACTTCACATATCTACTGTAATACACATGCAAAAAAAAAAACAAGTGGTAGTGAAATGTATTTAGTTCCATAGAGTTGTCACTACCATAAATATGCTGATGACTTTTCATAGTCAACCTGAAATTTTGCAGTGAATGATGGCAATGAAGACAAGACTGGAGAGCACGTCAGCCAGGATGCGCCTCTAGTGCTTCCAGTTTCATCTGCTACTGGCGACGAGAGTGTTCGACTTGAGCAACTCTGCTCCCATTTTGAGAGTCACTTTGGCCAGGGTCCATCGTTTGTTGCTAGGGTGCCTGGGAGAGTCAATCTGATTGGCGAGCATGTGGACTACTGTGGATATCCAGTTTTCCCCGTGGCCATACAGCAGGATGTGCTGCTGGCCACCTCTATCCGCCCCAATGATAGCAGACCCCAGTTACAGATCACAAATGTTGATTCAAACTACCATGAGTACACTGGACCAGCATCTGGATTCAGGTTAGATTTCATTCCATATTTTCCTTCTTATTTTCTGAAGCAAGGTGGAGTGTATGTGCATTGTTCCAGGACTCCTTTAGTAATGATGTGCTGGTATGAAGTTATTGATGTATTTATCTGTTTTATAATTCAGCATTGATAAGAATGAGCCACATTGGTACAACTACATCCTGTGCGGCCTCAAAGGAACAGAGGAAGAAATGTTGCAGGGAAAAGACTGCAGAACTACTTCCATTTGCATGGCTGTGGATGGAAATGTTCCACCATCTGCTGGCTTGTCCAGCTCAAGTGCTGTGGTTTGTGCTGGAGCACTGGCACTTTCCTATGCACATGGAGTGATTGCCAGGTATGCCAGTCATTTTTGAAGTTGAAAAAAGTTTTGAAAAATAGCATTGCAATGCATTCTCAGAAATAGGATGACAATTTAATAAAATGCATGGTGTATTGTACACCTGGAATCTGATAATCCGAATACGTGTGTAAAACTAAAGTAATTCTAGATGTTCTAGGACAGTGCTTCCCAATCTTTTTCGTTAGCGACCCCAAAAATTGTATAGTAAAATTCGCTACCCCTCATTTCTAATTCAGCCCCCGTGACATCCCCCAGCCATTTTGCATACACTACCGTACTGTACCTCTCCTCTCTCGTTACCTTACCTTATGGGCATAATTTTCAAGAGAGACCCACAGTTTGGAAAGCACTGATCTAGGAGGAACTCTGGTAGTTATATACACCATCTAAGAAGGCATCTTGCTGGATTCAGAAAGGTAACAATTACCCTACTTTTCTGACAAATGTGAGAGAGATATACTGAGATAAACATTGTGAAGTATGTATTGCTCATAGATATTAAAGGTAGCTTTAATATCTATGGCATCTTATTAACCCCTTCACTACCAGATAGGCCCGAACCACACTCCGAAGATAAGGACAAGATATTTTACAAATAATAACAGCTATACTTACCTGGTCAGGGAAAACACTATGAATGTGTCTGGAACAATTTTACTCATCTAGAAGTCCCTAAATTAATTTCCAAAAAAAGGCTATAAAACGCGGAATTCGAGTACTGCTGACCAACTGTTAGTCTGATTTAATTATGAAATGCATGAAAATATGCGGAGTAACAACCTTGGGAACAATGCCAGACGAATTTGCTGAAATCGTCGTACTTTCTTTGCGAGAAATAAATTAATGCTTATATCAAGGTGCATGTGGTTTGAAGGCTACAAGTTTATTTGGTCAAATGACTCCTGTACACTGTGTAATATGAATGAACCTTTCTCATTGTATCACTTTCTTTTTGAGTGCCCATTTTTTAATTCAACAAGAACAATCTGCCTTCATGAAGTCGCACCGCCACCAAAGGGTTCTCCCCATTTATTATTTGTTACCCCCCACGATCAATTAATGACACGATTGTTTGACTATTTTAGGGAGGCGACAAAATACCTCCGTTTTGTGGATATAATACTGGATTGAACAGGTGTATGAAAAGTTGTGTTACCTATTATTAGAATACTGATGTACAAGTTATTATTTTTGATGATTATGATGCTGTATGATATTTATATAACTGTAAAGGGAAGTCTTCCTGAGGGGTGAAAACCTAAGGAATAAATGAAATGAAAATGAAATGAATTAATGCTTATTTGCAGCTTTCTGGCACTTAGGAAAACTCCCAAATGAGTATGAGATGAATTTGCTGAAATCGTTGTACTTCGCAAGAAGAAAATAAATTTGGGAGTTTTCCGAAGTGCCAGAAACCTGAAAATATGCATTAATTTATTCTCGCAAAGTATGACGATTTCAGAAAATTCATCTGGCATGGTTCTCAAGGTTGTTATGCCGCATATATCCACGCATTTCATAATTAAATCAGCCTAACAGTTGGTCTGCAGTACTCATATTTCGACTTTTTATAGCATTTTCTTGGAAATTAATTTAGGGACTTCGAGAGGAGTAAAATTGTTCCAAACACATTCATAGTGTTTTCTCTGAATGGGTAAGCATAGCTGTTATAATTTGTAAAATATCTTGTCCGTATCTTCGGAGTACGTGTAAGCCAACATTTGTGTGGTTCAGGCCTGCCTGGTCTGGTAGTGAAGGGGTTATGACTAAACCATTGGTTTATGTTTCAGCAAGCTTGAGCTGGCATCATTGTGTGCCAGAGCAGAGCGTCATATTGGCACAGAGGGTGGTGGGATGGACCAAGCAGTAGCCTTTCTTGCTGAGGATGGGCAGGCCCAGTTAATCAACTTTGGCCCCCTGAAGGCCCAGCCAGTGCAACTCCCCAGTGGTGCTGCCTTAGTAGTGGGTCACAGTCTGGTGAGAGCAAACAAAGCTGCCACCCATCACTATAACACCAGGGTTAGCGAGTGTCGTCTGGCCACACAGTTACTGGCACTCAAGCATGGACTCAACTGGCGACAGGTTAACTACCATTTGGTTGTACTACCTTGTAATGCAGTGGAACTTGCACAACTCAAAACACCCATAAAGTAAAGGGCTGGTTATACCTAACGGAATATTCAGATTCAGGTATGACTTTGTCCGTGTTAATACAGTAGAATCTGGATATAACAGACTTCAAGGGACCATGAAAATCAGTCTGTTATAACCAGATTCAGCTGTAATAGACAACAATGAACCTAACAGACAAGGTAAAACCCCTACCTGAACCTGAATCTTGTGCTGGTGCAAGTAGCCCTAAAGGAGTTGAAGGAAGGATTCTCCATCTTACTGAAGCTCCATTTCTCAATCGAACCAGGCTTTTTTTGAGATTCTCTTCATTACCTGAGATGTGGAAATTAACATATGAGAAAGAATACAATTCCTTTGCTAAGTTCATACAAACCTGAATTATTGCAATCTTTTTAACCAATTATTGTAGGTCCGCATCCCAGCCACACTGCACGAGAGCCTGGGCCGAACTTTGCCTGAAATGGTGGCAATTGCTAAAGATGGACTTCACTCTGATCCATACTCCAAGGAGGAAATATGCAAGATTCTGGATGTGACAGAAGAGGAGTTAGATGTTGAGAGCCTGAGTGAAAACACACGCCATCTGCACACATTCCACCTGCAGCAACGTATATTGCATGTGTTCGAGGAGGCACTGCGGGTAGATGAGTTCAAAACTTGCTGTGAAGGTTCTGGTGAATTGCTGCGCTTAGGAAGACTCATGAACGAGAGTCATAACAGCCTGAGGGATCTATATGAGTGTAGCCACCCTCAACTTGATAGGCTTGTGGATATTGCACAAAAGAAGGCTTACGGTGCAAGACTCACTGGAGCTGGGTAAGTGCACTGCAATTAGAAAACCTGCCCAAATAAGACCCAAATAACTGTTACAAGAACAAGTCATGGAAAACTATGGTCAATAACATTCCATACCACAACTAGGTAAGTCCCTGGTAAAATCGTGCACAACACCACATGAGAGCTATCCATTTCGGACTTGAGAGGACATAATAGAGTCAGGTCAGAGTTCGTGGGAGTGGGTAGTCATAGGGGCTAGTCTTTACTTACCAATATTCCCTACAGGCAGAAATGGACCTGTCTGATGTGATGTTATGCAATTTTACCAGGGACTCCCACACAATCTTTGATTTTGTGGATTGGCACTCACTACATTCATTGCCAGTTTTTAGATCCCTTGCTATACTTGCACAAATAAGATAATAGAGTACCAATGATTTCTTACTGAACAAAATGCTTCAAGAGGGAGTGGGGATCATAGTTGTCACGCTCTCTCTAGCAGTCTTAAGGCCGGTATCCACGTACGAGATTCTCGCATACGAGGAGCCGCGAGGAGCCAACTGCGCATGCCCAGATACGAGGAAAGGGGAAAAAAGTTGAAAATTTTCAACTTTCTCGTATCTGGGCATGCGCAGTTGGCTCCTCGTGGCTCCTTGTATGCGAGAATCTCGTACGTGGATACCGGCCTTAAGCATATGTGAGAAATGTAAGCATACATGCTGCATTGTATTTCAGATGGGGTGGATGCATGGTTGCTATGGTGGATGTAGAAAAAGTACAAGAATTCATGGATGAAATCAGGGAAGAGTTTTATTCCAAGCTGCCACCAACTGAGGGAGAAGGAGAGGGCAAGACAGAGCATCTGCTCTTCCCAACCCGACCTGGACCAGGGGCATGTGTATATCGCTGCTGATCCCATCCTATATTTCAATCAAAATGATACACCATTGTCTTGCTAGTCATGATCAGCCATACTGGTATTGCGGCCAAACTAAATATATAAACCAATAAGCAATAGTCAATAATTTCTCCTTTATCATGGAAACCATATGGGTGTTGGACAGTAACATTTATTGGTCTATATTGAGTAATGGAATTATTTCTTCACACCAGTTGTATATTATGTTAACAATAAAAACATGGAAAGAGAATTATGCTGTTCTGTCCAATCCAGCAGGGATGATTCTTCCACCAGCGATGTAGAGGTTGGTCTGTGAAAAGATTTTCTTTTTAAACAACTATGTCAAGATTTTCTGTTCCATAGCTTAACCTTAACTACTATGCAAGGGAGAACCAAGAACTTTTAAGTACCAATAGTTACAATGGTTTCACTGTCATTAAAAAAAATCATTTCCTCATTTAGATTTGATTTACTCTCTTCCTGGCATATTGCAATACACCACTAGGTTTTGTCGTCACTAATCGTTGGCAGCAATCAAATAATTGAGGAGGATGAATCTTTGGTCAAAGTGTACCTTCAGTGGTGCAACTAGGCCTTAGCAATAAATCAGTCCCTCAGGCAATCAAGGGATTAATAAGTGTTCATGAAAAACACCACAGAAAGTAGGCTCAAGGATAAGACTCGATGCAGGGTTTACAATATCCTTGTACCATGAAAGCAGTTGGCATTACAGCAGGCTACTATTTAGGAATATAACAACTTCTCAGTCAATATGCTCATTTGTGATGGTTTTTTTTTAAAGGACACACAAAAGCTCAGTCATCAATTTATGATACTACAGACAGTACTCACATTTATGTGGCAGTGGTCATTTAGACATAGATTCCAACCCAGAGCAAAAGAAAAAGAATGCCAAATCCCATGAAGAGTGCTGCTACAAGAGAGACAAGGAGCTCCTTGAAGAGGTCCCGGGTGAACTTGGTGGAAGTTACTTCATAGACAAAGAACCACGCTGTGAAGAAGATGCCAATACCCAGAAGTATCACACTCAGATGAGGAAAAACTGCTGGGTTAACTGGTGACACATAGCGGGACATGACGCTCTCCTAAATGGGAAAGAAAGAGTAAAAGAGTATATTTGCTACTGTGATTAACTGGTCAAGCAGTACTGGTAAATCAATACTGACATAATATTACACTATTAAAATGTCGTTCTGTGCATTAGTTTGATTGACTTCCCCATTTAGTCAGTTGTTATACAGGTACTCATCGTTTTATGCCAGGGATTGGTTCCAGCAATATGTGGTGTAAAGTGAAAAGGAGCAAAATGAAACAAAATTATAATGGTAGTGAATGAGATACATTCCAAAATTGTCAAAATTTTCCCCAGACAATCCTAATATTGCTGGTTTTAATGCTCAGTATTTGAAACATTTAATATGCAAGTTTAATGGGAGGCTCCAGGTTGAGGGTCATCAGGTTCTTCTGAGGGTTTCTTTCCATTTTTTGGCAAGAACTAGAGTGCATGTAGTGCATTGTAACAATGGGTTCAGTGCTTCCGAGAGTGTAGAGACCTAAAATACAGTACTGTATATAGCTATAAACCCTGCCACAATGCACAACTAAATATAAAAGAAGTGCCTATACTGCAGTGTGTTTGGACTCAGAAGTGCTGCAGTGGTGTGTTTATGTGTAGATTGTTTTGTTATTTGAAAAAAAAATTAACATTTCCCAATTAAATTTTTTTACAAAGGTAATTTTGAAACCGGCGTTAATATGAAAACACATAAAACGAAGAAGAGTATAACGAGGAGTACCTGTACTAGTGATTTGCCACTGTTTTGCTGGTATCGGTATTGCATGTGCCTGAACAGGATATATTCATATGATCATCCTCAACAACTTCCCTCTGGAACTTGTTCTGAGTTGTACTTTTCTCTCTGATATGCAGTCTGGCATACAAAAGTTCTTCAAACTGACCTTGAACAGACCTCCCAAGTCAGAAAGTTTGTGAGAACTTGTAAAATTCAGCACGTTTCATAATTTATTTTGCCATTTATGGCTTATTTTGCCATTTTAATCAATGCTAAGAAACTAGACAATATCATAACTAACAGTGAATGTGGGGCCCATTTGGTTGGGTCAGATACACATCATTAACTACTAGTGGTAAATCTGGAATCGCCTGGATGCTAACAAATAATGTAATTAATCAATACATATGAAAGTGGCCCCATTATGTCAGTATGGGTGTTTCTTTTTGAGGCCATTATGGGCCATTATATTTGTCAGGTTAGCATAAATTAGAGGTGATACCACATTGTTATTAGGTGCTCATGAACGCAGTGTCACTGGGCATCATTATACACAATTTCCACCTGAGCAGAGGGTAAGTAAGAAAATATTTCACATTTTCCAATTTCTTCTACAATCTCATGAAATATTTAGGTAAAAGTAGTACATGGTATTAACATGACCAAACCTGCAGCACCTTTCTGAGAGCCTGTGAAAAGTAGTCCAGACCATATCAGTGCAACAAAGTGTTGCATAGATTACATTGTAAAGTTTTGTAGATGTATTCTGAGGGCCTAATGATACTAAAAGACTTCCTTTTGTGACGGTAAAAATTTACAATGTATGCTGAAGTTTTACCTGCGCATGTCAGTCTCAATGAAATTGAGTTCCACCACAATCAAGTTTTTAGAAATAAAGGTTTGACATCTATTTCTCAGTTTTAACACTGCAACATATCTCCATTAATTGACTTATTTGAAATTGCAATGCAACAGTTCAGGCTCCTCACGCAAAGTGGGGTTACTTTACAAGAGTGAATTTCATCACACACTAATGGAATAAATGTAGTGGAAGAGTGGATATGCCAAAATGTCACTTCTGGGCATGGGCATTCAATGGTGAATTCAGACAGAGCCCATCAGCTGGATGGGGGGATAAAGAAAGGAGCCAGCCACATGGTTTTGGTGGTCAGCATGTCTAATCTAATCAGCAGTCCTCCAGCAATGAGTGTACTGACACAAACTGAATGGATAAAAGAGAGCCATTTTTATAGCTCATCAAATACGTCCACAACCATTTGTGAATGACTGCAACACTCTACTCAGCCACTGCCTGGCACACGCAGAATGTAAATTCTGTATTACCCCAGCCACATCATAGGCATTCAGTAACAGAAAAAATGTCACCCAAATGCTCCTTTCAACAACTGATAACACTACCACCAGAACATGCTCTTAATGTGGGACCATACTTGTTGAGACAATGGGTAGATGCTTCATACCATTTCATAGCTCCGCTACTTAGCAAATGCTGACATGCAATCTCATGAGAAAGGCCATGGCAGAATCCCCAGTAATAAAAGCATGCTATGCAGGGTGTTAGACAAAATTGATACAAGTACACAATGGTGCACCATGGCTCACCATCCAGTATACACCAGTGAACCTAAGTGCCTCAACTCTCTGTGGCGCAGCAGGAAGAGCCCAACCCTGCCCAACCAGTGTCTAGCCCGATCTAGCCGGTATGGTGTGCATGTGGCCATACTATGAACCTTAGCCATACTACACTTCGCTGATAAGCTATACGCAAGTACTTACCATTGTTGCTAATGCCTTTAGCTGTTCAACGAAGCTAAGAGATGACGTGTACTTCAACGCCGGTCCGCAACTTCCAACCCGCCAACGATACAATCGCAATGAAAAGCCAGCCACTGAGCCAGCTACGTCTGCTCGATGCTTACTTCCTGGGCTTGACTTACGGGCTTAGCAGAGAGATGGCGTCCTCAGTCAACAACCTAGTTCTTTCTCTTCACACCTCGCTGGCGACGGCGCTGGCTGTCCCGGTAATAGCTATAGTAGCGGCTAGTAGTATCTTAACTAGTAGTTATTATATCCGAACTGTAGCGCGAAAGTGAGCTCCTAATGAACAGCGAATAAGTCAACAACAACACTTTGGCATTATGTTCGGATCTTTTCATACGCTTGGTGAATTACGCATGATTCACTTTCAAAGTGGTATCATGGCAAAACTGAACATTAACTGTGTTGAATGAGTATTTCCATGCACAATGCATGTAGAAGTCATTAATTCAATTTGCTATACCGTATTTGCAATAATGTTTAAAACAGGCCAATTTGTTGGTTGATGACCATTATGAGCTATGTGGTAATCACCATTGCATGGATTAATTCAGGAGTTCCACAGCTGGGTCACAGCAGATAAGTCTTGTCTACTTGTCTACTAGCCTATGATTTACTTGGGGAAAATATTGATGGCCAAGTGTACATTGTAGGATGCATGTGAATTTACAGGAAACCTAAAGGAACAGGCATTTCCAACTTGATATTCCATGCTCAAGTTATGAATTGACGTGTATATATTCAAGTTACAATGGGTGGAATTTTCGTTCCACTGCTAATTACTGCTAACTTAGGACCAACACTGGTACTGCTAAGTTAGCAGTAACTAGCAGTGGGATGAAAATTCCACCCAATATTATTTTATCATACTCTCTGTGTAGCATGGACTTTGGACTTATTGCTACATCACTACATACTTATTGCTGACATTTCATTTCACTAAAAATGTCAGTTACAATGTATCAACATATCTCACCCCTCCATTTTATACTTGTATTGAGCTATAAAAAAGCTACAAACAGAGCTATAAAATGACCTACAACGTGTCATTCTAAAGACTCAGACGTTGGAATTTTAAAATATGTGCGATGACTTCTGTTCCAACTGACATAACTTTGATTTCAGATTATACCATAAAACAGCGATATTCAACTGGCGGACCGCGGTCCGGATCCGGACCGCGATGCAATTTTGTCCGGACGGCGACAATATACAGGACAGTTTGAAATAGCATGATAAAACTAATTCATGATTTTTGGGGGAAAAAGTGCTACCAATTTCATCAAATACACACCTATTCAAATCTCCCACATCTCACCTAAGCTCGTGGGACCTTGAACCCCCAAAAAATATCACCTGTGGCGGGCTCTTTCCCCGTCCATTACGGGTTGTTCACCTTGTGCATACGAAATGGGTCCCCCTTAATATGCCCTGTCTGGATAGGCCCTTCTACCCTTGCTGCACATGTTTATATTTTCGAATATGAACCCTGTAGTATACCATATAAAATCTATATATTCTTACCCCCCCCCCCCTGGGGGGGGGGTCCAGTCCTTCAATGGCCCAGGAAAGGTAAATAATGGACCTTGTCAGAAACTAGTTGAATACCCCTGCCATAAAACTTTCAAGGCACCCATTAAAGTGAAACACAGGATAAGAAAAATTGCTATGTATACAAAACGTGTAATGATTCCTAACCAACCTCGTGCAGTGTGAGATTCATCATACAGTACAAGGTGTTTCTTGCTAATGAGACAGCCAGTCGGATGGTACACCAACATTTCTCACCCCTACATTTTACACTTGTATTGAGCTAATGAATTCACTGCTAACCAGATGTCCCAGTCCCACTAGTAAGAAACACCCTGTATAAGTCAATGGCTTCACCTTGTAGATAAATGTGGGAATCAGATGTCGTCATTCATTCTGGCAGACCTTCAACCCTTTGAGGCCTACATGCATCATAGGATGTCCTGAGGTTTTTTTGAATTTGGCGAGCTAAGATGTGCATAGAGAATTCGACCTCTGTGGTTCCAACTTCCAAATGCAGTTCAATATGCTCCTGACATCTCTTGGATGGTGACTCAACTAGCATACACTCCCAGAATCCCTCCTGTTCCCACCAAGGTGAGTCATATAGGGCAAGCTCATTTTCTTCCCACACAAGTGCTTATGTAAATATCAGCCAGCAATGCAGGGTGTCCCGTAAAGTCTGGACCCTTGGGAGTTTCTCATAGTAGTGTTGTGGTAATATTATGTAACCTTAATAACGATGTATAGTGACTGAGTAAACTTGTTAGGCCTATCGGCGTTCTAAGAGCCAGATGATTCTAAAAAATTAATCACGGGGTCACCCTATGGATGAATTTTTTAGGCATTTTACATTCAAAAGGACCACCACAAATTAAAATGATTATTTTGGCGCGAAGTTGTTATTCATTAATGTCACTCCTACATCAAATTTTGGACAAAAAAGAAAAAAAGGCCCATAAACCTGTAAAAAGCTCCGCCGTCAAAGGGTTAACCTCTCAAGTCCAACTATTTCAAAACCATGTCACAGTCTTTGGGCTCAGAAATCCATCAGACATGAATGGGACAGAACATGTGGTGTATATGCTAACATGAGGCATCACGCTGTCAGTAGGGACTATCGTGGTCAAAGAGATGAAGATATCCATGTCATGAATTAATGCCTGTTTAGCCATGGCAGTACCTAGTGGAAAAGAAAATAGGTGGGGATATCTGTAAGGACATGTGTGCAATACTGCCTGGTGATGTATCATCTTACATCATGGTCACAAATTACATAAGATTTTTGCAAGTAAAAATTTATTACTGCGGCACCGAGCGACCCCCAGAAAACGCTTCGTGACTCACAGGTTGGGAACCACTGGGATAGAGGGTAGCAGCGAATGAAAGCAAGGAAACAAATAGACTGCAAGGTTTATTAAAGAGTATTCTCCAAGAACATTATGACACCTGACCCACTGTGGGACCAACTCTGTCATACACCTGCCATACTGCGATAAGTGATGGTTAATTCCACTCACATCACACTTCACGTAAGCATCAATGGCAAATTGACACCCTTTCAAATGCATTGTCAGTTCCCAGAACAACTTGATATCACACGGTGACAGATTAGGGCTGTAGGGTAGATGGCACATATCCCACCCATTCGCATTCTGTAGTTTTCATTCACTGCCACCACCACCATTCATCCCAGATCCTCGTCTCAGCTGTCACCTGCCCTTATGGTGGTTGGGCCCAAAATTGACGGGTGAATTCTCCTACTGAAATTGACCTACTGAATTCTCATTGCCTCTGCAGTTCTGATGTCAATGTTTGGTCTTACACAAGCCTAACAATACTGGGTTGAATTTTCGTCCCACTGCTAGGTACTGCTAACTTCTCAGAAACTAGCAGTGGGACAAAAATTCCACCCATTATTTTCAGGATTATTTGCAATCATGTCTATATACAGTTCGTTGATTGGGTTTCAATTGTTCACTCTTGCATATTCCACTAGATTCAAGTGCAAAGGCCCTGTGTAGTTTGCCTGAGTCAATATTTCCTACATTAAAACATTCAAGTTATTAAAAAATGAGACGTGACACTGACATGGCATGCAGACAAGCAGCACTGAGATTATACCATTGCAGAGCACTTGTCTGTCCATGTCATATAAGCATGTGGTTATAGCAACACATTTAATGGGCAATCCACTACGTGTACAATTCCCAGAAGTGACATATAAATGGCAAGGAAACACAGATTTACAGATAATAACAGGATTATTGCAAGAAAGGCAAATTAATATATGTGGGGGTAGGAGAAGAAAAGAAAGGGTGAATCGCGTATATCATTTGCATATCATACTTTGTGCCTCCTGATTAGATGCACTAGCTTAAAACACACAAACCATTGGAAGGATTAAAAGATATTCTGTCAAATTCATGTCTGCAACCCTCCCTTCTGTCGGCACTTTAGCATAAGGGCCCTCAACATAAATTGCCTGCGAGAAAGGCTTCGAACATGCTTGAGAAACACATCCAGCTCTAGAACTCCACGTCTCAGACCCTCATCCAGGTAGTAGATGGCATCCTCTGTAGCAGCCTCCTCTGCAAAGGCACTCAGCAACCTGGGGAAAAAAAATCATCAAATTAAGTCAATGGTAAGAATGAAATGCTTAAACATGAATAGGAGTGTTACAAGGAAAGCCACCACAGCAATACAGTAAAACTTCTCTAAGTCGAACTTCCCGAAGTCGAAGTTCTCTATAAGTCGAAGATAATGATGAGCTTGGTTGGTCACAATGTAAAATAATAGGAACTAAACTTCCCTAACTCGAATTTCTATAACTCGAAGTTCTCCATAACTCGAAGTGCAGGCAGGGCCTTACGATGGGTTATCAATGCATTTTCAGTCTCCCTAAGTCGAAGTTCATGTTGGCGAGTATGGAAAATTGTCTCATTTCCCAGCAGAAGGGTCGAGAGTAGGTCACATATGTACAGAAAGGCTCAATTTCCTGATCTCCGTCTACCAGACGTACCGAAAGAAGTGTTTGACTCGATGTGAAAATTATTGAATCCTTGAATCTAAGAGTAGGCAAATGTCCATAACGGAGATTTCTTTTGCAACAAAACAATGATGAACATTGCAAGTGTGATAGTGACAGTTATTTTTAAGTTTTGAACACCTTTCGTTTCTGGATATGAAGGTAGACTAGGCTTCCTTATAGAGTTCTGTGCTTTAAAAATTCCAAACTTCTATAACTCGAATCTTCTATAATTCAAGTTTTTTCCCAGTCCCATGGATATTCGACTCATAGAAGTTTTACTGTATTTCCTAAACTTCTTTTTATGGCCCAAGTAGACTTTCTTTACTCTTCCTAGAAACAGATACTATAAAGCAGTGACTCTTGAAGTATTCTCATGGACTTTTAAATGGACCATAAAGGCCCTAGTGAATAGCCACTACACACCTACAATGCATATCATTTTCAGTTCTCCTTCAAGCAAATGGCTTGCAGTTCCATATATCCAGAGTTAGGCTCATTTTACATGTAAAAATATGTCCAGTACAAATGAGCTTCTCAAGTTCGCTCAGTCAAAAGAAGTTGGTTGTGTATTTAGATCATAAAGTATCATTGTTCTACACACATAGGGTCCAACATTTGGCACTCTCATCGTGCCTCATTTCCACTGATGCCAATAAATTTTTTTGCCACGTACAAGACTAGCTGAATGGCCAGGGATACCAGGACTCCAATTTATCCCAATCTAGGCCACATACACTTGACTGGTACCCTTTCATTTGACCCTGCAAGCACAACTTTGAGGGCTGCAATGCCTGAGGTAGTATTTTCAACAAAATGCCTGAGGAAAATTCAAATCAGAATTATGTCCTTTGCATATGTGTTGTATTTTTCTGACACCTCATACATTGATTAGGTAACCTAACAATTCTGCATTTGATGTTTTGCTGTGCACATCACGTAACAAGAGTGAAAATCCATCTATGTGTCCACCTACTAACTGACAGTCCCCTTGTGTTTCATCACATTTAAATTGAATCGTGGAAATCAAAACCACGCTATGTTGCATTTTCAAGATTTGCGAATCTCGACCTTATTGAACGAAGCCTATAATAACGAAAATAGGGGAGACAGAGTGGTGCTGTGGTAACGTATGTGCCCACGGATGTTAAGGTCCAGGGGTCGATCCCAGCCCAGGGTTCCCCCCCTTCATCTCGTGCATAGTTGGGCCATCTCTGGCTTCGTCTCGGGTGGAATCTCCATTAGACTAATCCACCTGGGGGAGTTCACAAAATGACCAAGCAACGACATTGCACTTGCACTTTGCACATCCCCTCCCTGTCACCCTATGGGGGTATCCACCCAGCCAAGAGGGCCTCGGGCCCTATCATGGAGTACACTAATAATACTAATAATACTACTACTAATAATAATAATAATAATAATAATAATAATAATAATAATAATAATAATAAATAAATAAATAAAATAATGAAAATACGGATCACACATGCGTGATATTGGTATCCACGCACGAGGGATCCATATTCTCGTTATTATAGGCTTCGTTCAATAAGGGCGAGATACGCAAATCTTGAAAATGCACCATAGCGCGGTTTTGATTTCCACGATTCAATTACTTGTTCATTCTGGAGGACACAAATTCCCTTGCTACTGCTCAGAGATGTGACTCACTGTTTATATAGAGGTGCAGTAGTGGTAATGGCCTCATCTGGAGGAATGGGTTGCACATCCTGTAGGCGCTCAGTGGCCTCCTGCAGCTCCTGCAACTTATCGCTGAGAACAGAGACGCTCTTGTCCAACTCCGATTGCTCTTGGTCCAATCGAGCCATCAGGCTATCCAGACGCTCCTTGCCTTGAGACAGCTCAGATTGGGTACGTCTGAAATAGAGTGGGGAATACAATCATTGGTGTTTTCACATGAAACATTTTTTCAGTAAATAAATACATTCATTCATTACATCACAGCATTATACCGTAATGTGGTAACCAACAACTCTCAGTTCATACATCTAGACATCTCGATTGACCAATACTTTTTTTAAAAAAATTATTTTACCCTGTGATGTCCCTTACGGGAGCTATAGGGGGGGTGGCATACCACCATCAGTTTTCTATATATATATATTTTTCTACTTCATACTCCGGTGTAAGGAAACAGGGACAATGGGAAAGGATAGGGATTTTTGGGGAGGGAATATGGGTGCAAGGTGCAATGTTGTAGCTAATGGGTCATGTGCTGTTCCCCAGGAGGTTAGGTTGCCAGACACCTCCTTGGTGCAGGTCAGAGACCCTCCTGACGCAGGTGAAAGGAAAGTTCCCCAGGCGGGGATCGAACCTGGGGCCTTTCACTCAGCAAGCCGAGACGTTACCATCTCGGCCATCACACCTCCCCCGATTGACCAATACAATGGATCCTCTGGTGACTGGTCAGGCCACAGAGATCAGTAAAGAAATGTTTATTTTCTCAGATACTGCCTTCTGCAGAATTCCAAACATGTGCATACACTTGTGCATTTTCTTATTGATCTAAAGGATCATTGTCCAGTTTCTACCTGTATAAACAATTTCCTTGACTTGATTCCCATTTGCTTGTAACTGTAATTTTTTAAAACCCTGATACAATTCACTGTGTTTCCCAAAAATACTTAGCTACCCCAAGTAGTATTATTGTTGTTGTGTCCAGCCCTTATTAAGGATGGAAAAAAGTGGGGCTTGGCCCCAATGCTCTGAACCTTCGAGTCAGCTGTATGAAAGAAAATTAGGGGAAATCTCGAGTTATGTGTACACCGCCGAAAATTTTCTTCTTAATATCATTGATAAAACCTGCCATTATTGACACTCGCCTGATCTTCCAAGTGTTGTAAATTGCATTGCTGCAACCGAGCTGCAACTAATACCAGGCATACAATAGTCATCATTGATGGCGAGGGGGAGGGGGGACACCGGACAGGGTGAGAGGCTCAAGAGCATTAGGTAAGGGTGCCAAACACACCCTCGCCCATTCATAAACTCTTACCTGAGTGTGTCCAGCTCTGCCTGTGCCTGCCCAAATCTCTCCTGCAGCCTCCGCCTGACCTTATCTTCCACAGCTGACAACAGCGATGCTCTTATATGCTCTTCTGATATGGTTGAATTGGGTCCAGGTGCTGGTGTACTGATGGTTGAGGTGGGGGCGG